>VKKT01000191.1:290809-303474 GCA_008038995.1 Haliotis laevigata
CCAATCAATCAATCAATCAAATAAATGAAGAAATAAATAAGTTTGAATGAATGAATTTTCATGATTAAGATGAATGAAAGTATGAACCTACTTTTATCGTAAAGTAGGAAGTAAAAGTCATCCTTTCGTAGTCCATATGTGTATTCCTTGGGTTCCTGAAGGTCATCCTTGTTTCCCCGGGACATCCGATACCCCTCATCCTTCCATCCAGAGCACGTGACAACAAACTGGGTTTCCAGGGCATAGCCTATTGCACAAAGAGTGAATAGTGAGTTACACAACGCTCTTTAAACTTCGAAGTTCAATTTGTGTTCACGAACTTATGTCACTTATAATCTTACATTCTGTGAGATGACATAGCGCTGACGTTACAAAACAAGGCTCCAGTACGATACGAACAACATGCAACTTGCCTTCTTTGGGATCTATGTCACAGGTGCCCCCTCGTGGTGGAATGTTGGCCAGCAGGTTAAGGGAGGAAAACCCTTTGTTTTTCATCCCCTGCACCTCAACTTCCAGCTCCAGGCGGTACAAAGTGCCTGGGGTCATCGAGTTACTCTTCATCACTATTGAAGCAGGGTTTGTTCCTGGAAGGCACATGTTTAAATGGCATATATAATATCGCCCACGCTAAACTGATTAGTAATACTCACTGACTTACTACGTTTAACGAGACTTTTGAGCAGCATTAAGTTCCGTCAGATCAGTGATAGAGGAAGCCCCCCTTGTACGATTGCCCTCTCTGACCAGTGGCTAATGTGTCAAAACTCCCCCAAACATAATCATATAAAGAGTTTATTTTACCTGTGTCCTTGAGCAATTCTGAAAAGTCACGAACTGGTTCGAAGGTCTGACTTCCCTTTGCCTTGGATTTCAATTTCCACGTGTAGGTTGCTTTGGCAGCCTGTGCTTCGGTACATGACTCGCACACCGAATCCACAGACAACTCTGAAGACACGGCTTTCTTCATCTCACAGTTGATCACACATCTATAGAATAAACACACATCTATAGAATAAACACACATCTATAGAATAAACCCAACACAATTGTAAATTGCTTGGAGGTTATCGGTATCATCTACAAAATCTACCAAGAAAGCTGCAGTTCAGGATGAGTGTCAACGGGCATTCTACCAGGTTCCACTGTCTGTATTTCCAGTTAATGCTTTTCAGGCTGTTCCATTATGTTTGTACGGAACTGATTCGTTTGTATAAAAATTAATTATATTTTTACCTTATTCGGAAAAAATGAATTACATATTTATTGTTAAATCGTCCTAAGTAGTTAATTAAGTCCACATTTACGGATGCTACAACTATAATGGCATTTATACTGCGCTGTATCCAAGCCATGAAGGTATGTTCAAAGCGCATCACACATTACTACCCCGGATAACCCAAACTGCCCGTGAGGCGCTAGAAGGTCATAGTCACATGACTTATCCCACCAGATACCCACCAGGGGTCAACAGGGGCAATTTGGAAGAAACTCACTTGCCTAAGGTCAGAACACATGTATCACACGTGCTTCCTTGTGGGGCAGGACTCACGTCCTGGAAACTCTCAGGAGTCAAGCTGCCAAACACGGTCACCCATCAAAGTACTCTCCGTGCTCTTCTAATGATTTGTGACCTGAGCTCTATGCACAAGACCGCACGCCGCCAGTTCAAGAGGGTTGTAAAGGTAGCGGGGTGGGGGTGGTAGGGTAACCCCGGGTAGGAGTGTGGGTAACTGTGGTATGACTAATTCAGGGTGTTCGTAAATCGGGATATTAGCATGATTAAACCCAGTATTGATAAGCTAAGGTATGAATAAGGGTAACCGACGACATGGTATGGATAAGGACTCGTTGCACCACTTCGTACCTTAGTTTCATTATTGGAGCATCCTCTAAGATCTGTATCAGCTGACGAGAAGGGTATGATGATCTTTCCCCTTTCTTGACAACCACATCAAACACGAAACCTTTCGCGTCTTGTGTACTTCCTCTGAAGAGAAGAATCCCGGACTTTACTGGCATCGTGATAGTGTTGCACTTCACTGGGCTTGATAAATTCTGTTTTGCCTCTATCTCCCTCACTGTCTTGCTGTCGACAGTGTAGCAGCTCCACGAAAACTCCAAGTCTGTGACGTCCCCCATTCCAACGATGGGATCATAGGACTGTCCCGCCGCGTCGATGGTAAGATCCTTCTGTGTGATTGCTCGCAGAGCGCCACCATTTATACCGGATATTAGCAGTGGGTCCCTGTATCGCAAATACGTTGTCTCAACGAACCAGTTGTTTTGTAGCAACGTAAAACTTATATTAAGTTGAATTTCATATAGTGAAGATTGCATCGTCCCTTGCTCTAGCTGGATAAAGTCGGCATAAGGTTGCGTGATCGGTATGTAAGACTTATTCTTGCTTGAAAAATACGTATAAATGTCCCAGTAAAAGTCCGGTCCTTTGTCGTAGCATGGTATGGCGAGTCGAGCTCGGATCTTTACCGGAAGATGTGAGAATGCCATCATCGGGGTGTTTGGGTTAGAATACTGTCTGTCAAAAATACCCTCCGTTGAGAAGCAGTGGTTGATTATTTTTATCTTACTTGAACGAACTATATTGTCCAGCATGTTTGAACAGTTTACTGTTATGTTGTGAATACCCAGTGTTTTATAGCCATAACTAAGCACTTTTGGATGACTTTTCGAAATGTTTCCTGTGAAATTGTAGACCTCTTTGTCAATGTCATCTCCGTAGCTTATCTTACAAGTGATGCTGGCCAGATCCTGCTTGGTAGGAGGAACTTTTATAGTTAGATTAAACTTCCCAGGTGGGAAGTACGTGTGGTCCACATGTTGTAGTTCAAGTCCATTTGTAAGACGGTTGTCTGTAACGATTTCTTTGTCTAGATTGAATGTTTCGGACACAGTGTCATTCCACCCTGTCACAGACGGCTGAAATACTCCGCGAGCACTGTAAATATGAACGACTGATGATGAATTCATCTCCACTTCTTCTTCATCCCCAAAGGCAATTATATATTTGAAGTTGAGCGAGCTCTGTGAATGTAATGTGAAATTATATTTTTGTTCATTAGCAAAACCGGTATATCTATCGACAGTCAAGCTGATCAAACCCAACAGAACAGTGAAGTTATGTGTAGAGTTCAACTTGTTATGTGTTATAACGACAGAACCATTGTATTGCCCTCTTGTTTGATATTCATGTATTGTCTCCCACTTGACCAGAGGAGATGCAACTACTGGAGAACCATCTCCAAAGTCCCACACAGTCTTAACTCCAGGGGGTGGCACTGACATCTTGAACAATGCGATTCTGAAGGAGACGGATGTTGGTTCGGACACGTTCATGGGCCATAGTCTCTCGCTGATCAGTTGAAAGTCAGAAATGGTAAAATCCAGCACAGTTACATATGATGTTGCATTCTTCTCACCGACCGTGTTAGAGCATTTGACAAAAACAGTGTAATTCCCAGGCTTTTTGAAATTGTTTTCAATGGTAATGTCTCTCTTAAGAGGTTTTTCTTGTCCTGCAACTCCTTCTTCAAAAACAAACGAGCACTGTGTTTCTGGGGGGAGGTTTCCATCATCTACTTCTAGATTGAATACAACTGTCCCCTCAACTTTAGTGACTGTTTTATATTTGGGCTTGAGACTGATTGATGGGATAGGGTCCCACACTTTCACCTGAACAGCCGATGTGGAGTTTGAAATTGGGTTATAAGCATTGAAAGAAACGTTGTACATGCCAGATTTATTATATATGTGAGATAGTCCAAGAGTTTTGAATGTGGCTTGTAACGAATCGTCACTTTCCTCATCAGTGTTTCCATCCCCATACATGATTTTATACTTGTATCCATACTCTTGATTGCCTAACAACGGAAACATAAGAGATTCATTAACTGTGACCTGGTATAACTTAGGTTTAATCTTGACATTTTGTAAGTCAGCCCAGATGTTGGCAGTGGCGTTAATGACAAGAACATCTGCTTGAGACTTTAGAGTGACACTAACAGGGTACGTCCCTTGCTTTTGATACTTGTGGGTAAACGGTGTTGTTTTTCCTTTCTTGTCACCATCAGTCTTCTGAAGGGCAGTCTGATCCCTGTTTTTATTTATCGTGATACCATTTAAAATCGTCTTTTTGGCCACCTCTGAGTTGTCTCCAAATGTAACTGTTGCTTCTACTCTCCCCATTGGTACAAGTGCGTTTTCATCAACTTTCACCCCTAACTTGACTTCCTTTGTCGGTTCGCCAGTGATATCACTCGGAGTTACAGATATATTGTTAATGGCATTTTGCACGCACACGTCAAAGAATTCAACCTTACTTGTAAGTTCGTTCGCTACTATCAGGCTGATATTATGGACTGCTACCTCGGTAAAGTTTCTGACATGATATATTTCTCGAACAGTATCATTGAACGAGAGCAAATTTGAATCGTTAACATTAACCATCCACTCCGCCTTTATATTTGTACCCGACGTTAAATTCGCCGTGAATTTGATGTTTTGATCCAGATTAACATACACCTTTTTCTCTGGTACAGAAAGTCCATCGGGTTCTTCTTCAAAGTATATATAGATTTCAATGGAATCGTTGTAATCGTCCTTTTGTAGGTAGACTACGAGGTCGTGGATCCCAAACTCCTCTTTAAAGTGGCTCTCCGTCAGTGTAAAAACAGCAGAATTGGCTTCAATCTTAACATCCTTGGCAGGAACGCTGTCTTGCTTGCCGTCAATTGTCATAAAGCAGTGTTTAGATGTGACGCCGTTAACGCCGTCTTTCCACGCGACACCAACGTCGGTTTTATTTCCTGGCTTCATGTTGTAGATGTTTTTGAAGCCGTTGTTCACCCTTAGGCCCGCCTGTTTGGCGCTGGCAGTCCATAGCCCAAACACGAATAGTATCCCTGAAAATATTCAGTTCATTGATTCATTGTGTTACGTTTTAATACGATTGGCAATCATTTGATTCAGCACAATTTTATTTATAAACCAAGTCAAGAGTTTCGTAAAATAGTATTGTCCGTCAGGTATGTGTTGAAAAAAAGTAGGTAAACATATATTTTGTGTTTTTTTCAGATATTTCAGAATTCCCAACAATAATAACCACACGTCACTTTCGCATATTTGTAAAATACACCACCGTTATCATTGTTAGTAATTTATTTTCTGATATATAATTCTATACAAAGATCAATGTTGAAAGTTGAACAGGTGAGCATAATGTATAATTTCCTGTAACAAGTAAAAGGATTATTTTCCAAGATTGTTGATACATGGGTATTTTTTCTGTAGAAATGGTTTTATCGTGAAGGCTTCTAAACACCATGGATCTCAATTAATCATTTAGGCAATAGTTCATTTATATGTCATCTAGATGTATGACCCCGATGCTCTGGAATGTGGATTCCGTGATTTCGTACATTGAAATCCAAGTTTCCATTAACATTCTTATGTAGCGCACTTTAAGTTCGTCAAAGGGGATAATGCCTTAATCATTCATGGCGTCTCTCCTTGTATAGAAGTTTTTGTCAACCCGATTTCTAAAGAAATATTTTATATTATTGAATAGTGATGAAGGCATAAAGGTTGTGGTAAATGTCTGTTTGACTTATCTCATTCAAAATGTATGTTTTACAAAAGGTTATTCAAGTCAACAGTTGGTGAATATGTTTCTCACAGTAATACTTAATGGGTAATTTTCCCTAGATTTTTTTACGTATAATCTAAGGATTGAATATTAATAATGCGAAGGCCAGATATAATTTCTGGTTAAAATACTTCTTTATAATTTTTTTACCATTACATGTATATTTAAAAACATAAAAAATGAAATATAATCATTTGGGTGATGTTCACCTGTTATCAAAGGCGTTTGCAAAATGTATGAGATAGAATTGACCTGGTTCGTCTAATCCCCAAGGGTCGAGTTCTGTTTCCACGAATGCTTTCACGCGGTTAGATAAACATGTTCAAACACTTTCAAAAAAGGGCAGATGAGCTTGGTTTTGGGAGATTTTGGATTTGACACGTTGTAGGTATTCACGTTAAAACACTTTCTTCGAGTTGACTCTATAAGTAAAACCCGTGAAGATCCGGGTTAGAATTGATCTTCAGTAACCTATGCTTGTCGTAAGAGGCGACTAACGGGATCGGGTGGTTAGGCTCGCTGACTGGTTTGACACATGTCATCGTATTCCAATTGCGTAGACTGATGCTCATGGTGTTGATCACTGGATTGTCTGGAATATTGCCGAGTCGGTGTTAACAAACAAACAACACACTATGTGTATAGTGTGAAACCGATAGAAACGTCTATGTGCCACAGTGGGAATGATTATCATCTATGTAGATGCTTTCATGTACACAGACGGAGCTTACATTTCCATAAATCATACTTTTATCTATGTAGACAGATTTGCAACAGGAAAGTTCCAGCACGTATATTACCAACATCGACGTGCTTTGTGAACAGGAACATTCATGAGAATGGCTTAATGTTCATAAAAAGCGTCCTGGAAATTGCTGTACCAAACGCATTTAACTCTTTTGCCAGGCAAATTAGTGAATTGAGAATCTTGGAGAACAATTACGGTAGTAACCACTCACCCCCGTAAATCTCGTAATTTCCTTCTTATCTTTTGGAACTTAAAATTTTCAAACAGCTTCCACATTTGCTTGAACCGTCTGTACCTGACCTTTAACTTGACCACGCAAATGACCTAAACAGTGCACATGCTCCTGTTCAAATACACATTTGGCTTAATTTACAGACAACAAGGCTTCAGTGTTCAGATGTTCATCCACTTGGTGGAATGACTGATGATATCATCATCCAACTCCCCCAAGAATGGCTGTAATGTAGCCGGAGTATTCATGAGACCAAATCTCGAGTCACAACAGAAGAGTCCTCCTTGGCAAGCTCTGTCATCGGAATATGCTCATAATAATAATATAATAACAAGTCATCTTCTATAGCGCACATTCTCCAAACACCAAGTGATTGCTGGCGGCGCTTAATCAGAATCTGATTCTTATTACCCCGCATAACCCAAGCTGCCTGTTAGGCGCTAGAAGGTTATAGTTACATGAATTTATCCAACCGGGTACCCATTTTCTGCTGGGTGAACAGAGGCAATTTGGAACAAACTCACTTGCCTAAGGTGCGACCACATGTATATCACGGTCACCCATCCAAGGATTGTCCGAGCTCAACGTTGCTTATCTTCAACTGATTCGTGACCTGAGCTCTGTGCACAGGACAACAAGCCACACGCCTCAAGCTTTCTGGCGTATTTGGTTTGACCAATTCTGTCGATGTGCTCATACAAACAGCGTTCAGTTCATGTATTGAACTTCAAGACTCAAAGCCTGAAAGGATTCATCCGATATGGATTTCCCTTCACAGCCACGGCGCCCCCTACATCTACATTGTGACGTACTACACAGCCAGATACATCCGTAAACAAGGAGTGCAGTCTTGTTAAGAAGAAAGGTCTTAAAGACTAACGTAACATCGTTAGCTGCACCTTCAGAATTTTTTAGTTTAGGACTAAAAAGTCAGCAATGATATCAAACTGACAAGGCTCCTATTCTCATCAGTAGCACAAATATCCAGTATTCATTTTAAAAAAGAGTGACGGATGATTCCAACCAGCGGAAAGTGTGGGGACATTTGACAAAGCCAGGGGTCATTTTCTGTAATAACCAAAACCGAAAATAATATTGTTTTCTTATTCATTTGTGAACTATTACTTCCATCATATGTGTGCACAGAACTATCCAACAAGTTACAACAGTGGGGACATCTAAACCGAAATGCTATTCATGTCATTTTGTAATGAATCAGTGATAAGTTCAAATCAAACGGTATCCTATTCAGGCTTCTAAACCCTTGACCGAAACAAATTGACGGGTAGCTTCAATCAGATTAAGAAAAGCAGAGCATATAGTTGAGTGTTTTTAATTATGGCCATCATGAAGACATTGTACCCTTTGCTTCACAGTTGACATTTCTTAACATTATATGTTTACTGTCTACAGATCTTTGTCAATTCATGTCTTAAGGTAGAACACTAACTGAAGTCTTTAAATATAAAACTGAAGTCTTTAAATATAACTCATTAGCTTAACAAATTAGAAAGTTGTCATTCTTAATTTAATGAAAACCATGATTTTAACACAAAAATATTAAACAGTGGTACATTTCAGTATTTAGAGTAAGCTAAGAAAATATGTACTATGATTTTGTAGTCAGTTTAAGTCTCGGAATGGAACACTGTCCGGTATTACATTTCAACATTCTTTGCCAAACAACACCTTACAAAGGTACAATGTCAACCAGTGACAACTTTGAAACAATTGAAGCGTTGTTGTAAGCCAATGAATTTACATAACACATGTTCTATATAATTTATTCGTTACTGATCTCAGGGATTTAGATCAAGTGGCTAAGCTGATCATGACTGATCTGCTGAAATGTAAACTTAAAATATTTCATGATGACTTTGCTGAGTTTGGAAACATATTAAACTATCAGCTTAATTAAGGAACACATTTTCATTTTTCTCTGACATCGTGCTCTCACTTGTCAACCGATCGGGCACATGTTCTCATTGTTAATTTTCAATACCTTGAACGATATAGATATTTACCACCTGTCATGCTGAGTTAATTTTGAAATACTTTAAAGTTACAGTGGGATGAAACACATACCACTCAGATCAGTCATTATGTATAATTATCTAAATATCGAGTGGCCAGTATACCTTTTACATTCAGCGGAACTCATCTATCTACTTTCTGTTAAAATGATATGTCCGCTTGTCCCTGATAAACACTCTTTAATTTCCACCAACTGCCTCATAATGGCATTTTTTTAAAGTATACCACGTATCAGTTTCCTTCTTAGAAAACTCAAGAGAAGTAGAATCGTCCCGTTTCTCCGCAGACCTATACGTTTTGGAACCAACCAAGACTTCTAAACTGCAGTCTTAACAGTCTGATAATCAACTATCAGAAGAAAGTAGAAGGCAGAGCGTGGAATGCATTTCGTGAACTTCATCCTAAATACCCTTGGTATAACTACATGGTAATAATTTCCACACGTTCGGGGAAGGGTGGAAAAAGGTCGATCTGCTGCAATACTGAAAGATATTATTAAAGATATCACTGATTTCACCACCAACACCTTCAGGGTAGAGCTGAACATCCACCTCTGAAACCAATGACTTCAGCACCACCTTCACTCATCCACTTCTGTACCACCTACAGACATGCACTTCTATGCCACCTACACTCATCCACTTCTGTACCAACTACCATCAACCACTTCTATACCATCTACCCTCATTCACTTCTGTACCACCTACGCTCATCCACTTCTGTCCCACTTACACTCATCCAACTCGGTATCACTTACGCTCATCCACTTCTGTACGACCTACTCTCAACCACTTCTGTACCACCTACCCTCAACCACTTCTATACCACCTACACTCAACCACTTCTGTACCACCTACCATCAACCACTTCTATTCCACCTACACTCATCCACTTCTGCACCAACTACGCTAATCCACTTCTGTCCCACTTACACTCATCCAACTCGGTATCACTTACGCTCATCCACTTTGTATCACCAACACTCATCCACTTCTGTACCACCTACGCTCATTCACTTCTGTACCACCTACACACATCCACTTCTGTCCCACCTACACTCATCCAACTCGGTATCACTTACACTCATCCATTTCTGTATCACCTACACTCATCCACTTCTGTACCACCTTCCCTCAACCAGTTTCATACCACCTACACTCATCCACTTTTGTACCACCTACCATCAACCACTTCTATACGACCTACACTCATCCACTTCTGCATCACCTACGCTCATCCACTTCTGTACCACCTACACTCATCCACTTCTGTACCACCTACACTCATCCACTTCTGTACCACCTACACTCATCCACGTCTGTACCACCTACCATCATCCACTTTCATCCACTTCTGTACCACCTACACTCATCCATTTCTGCACCACCTACGCTCATCCACTTCTGTACCACCTACACTCATCCACTTCTGTACCACCTACACTCATACACTTCTGTACCACCTACGCTCATCCACTTCTGTGCCACCTACCCTCATCCACTTCTGTACCACCTACACTCATCCACTTCTGTACCACCTACACTCATCCACTTCTGTACCACCTACACTCATCCACTTCTGTACCACCTACACTCATCCACTTCTGTACCACCTAAACTCATCCACTTCTGTACCACCTACACTTCACAACTTCTGTACCACCTACACTAATACACTTCTATACCACCTACACTTCACAACTTCTGTACCACCTACCCTCGTCCACTTCTGTACCACCTACACTCATCCACTTCTGTACCACCTACACTCTACCACTTCTGTACCACCTACCCTCGTCCACTTCTGTATCACCTACACTCATCCACTTCTGTACCACTTACACTCATCCACTTATGTACCACCTACGCTCATCCACTTCTGTACCATCTACACTCATCTACTTCTGTACCACCTACCCTCGTCCACTTCTGTACCATCTACACTCATCCACTTCTGTACCACCTACCCTCGTCCACTTCTGTACCATCTACACTGATACACTTCTGTATCACCTACGCTCATCCACTTCTGCAACTGACGTCAGGAGAGATAGGTCCGTG
This sequence comes from Haliotis laevigata, assembly GCA_008038995.1. Taxonomy (NCBI): domain Eukaryota; kingdom Metazoa; phylum Mollusca; class Gastropoda; order Lepetellida; family Haliotidae; genus Haliotis; species Haliotis laevigata. The sequence continues at coordinate 301,549 of VKKT01000191.1, forward strand.
AAGTTCTAATCGAGAAATATCAGGGGCAAAAATAAAAAGTTTCACGCAAGATTTTTAGATGAATGTCCTTTGCTAAGGTATTCTCCTCTCAACGATGGTGTCATATGTCTTCCATGTGTCCTTTTCGCCACCGACGCAAATATGGGTGCTCTTGTATCTGTATATGTAAATGACTGGACAGATATTGGTACATTGACACTAATCTTAACTCTCACCATAATTGCTGAGAAAAATGCAGTAACCACAGAAAGGTTGCTTCTCAGGATGATTTTTGTAACCTCAAAGGAACTGCTGCCAAAAACCGTTCACTTCTGAAAACACTCGTTGAAACACTCCTTCTGTGTTGGAAACAAAATATTGCAGTTAGGGGGCACACAGACGACAAAGGTAACTTCGTTGCTCTCTTGCAATACAGGTCGCAACAAGATGTCATCCTGAAAAACAACATTTGGACAATACTTCTCCTCGTAACAAATATTTGTCACCACAAATTCAAAACGAGCTCCTTCAGTTGTGTGCATCAAAAATGAACGCAATGCTTAGAAATGTTTTTCTCTTATCGCTGATGAGGCCACTGATTCTTCAAACAAGGAAAGGATTTCACTTTCTGTCAGGTATGTGTCATTTAATGAGCAAGGCCTTGTTGAAACAGAAAGCACAAAGGCAGCAAGTTTACCTGAGAATTTAATTTTCTTTCAGAAATAAGTGAATATGGCATTGGTAAAAATGTCATGACAGGTCAGGTATATGACGGCCATGCTAATGGTGTTCAGACAACCATTATCAGTATCCCGGGGCGCTTGAAGTTAGCGCTTGTGTAAGTTGTCCTGATTAGTCTGTGAGAAGGATCATGTCTACATGTCTATGTACTATGAGTGTTGCGCTGGCTGGCTGCACCTCAGCTGAGCTCCACACACATTGGTGAATAACTCTGTGCAGAAGAAACACGCAAGTATGAATTTTGACATGGAATAGCATAATGTGACAGTGAAATTGTTTGTGGATTCAAATTTTGCAAATATTGACATATTACAGTTAATGACTGAAAAACCTATATGTTTTGTTGAAGATTCAATCAAGGATTATGAACTCTCAGCCAAGCCAGGCCAAGAACAATAGAGCGTGACAATGTATGGGGACAGTCTTTTGTTCTCCTGAATGTTGATAGTTACATCATTGCTGACTCACTGATTGATCTAGTACTTTTCACCACAACTGAAGCATGGAGTTTTAATCAGGCTGTTTATTTTGATATTTTTTTTACTCTTCTGACATATTGTTCGTCATTTCTTAAGAATGAAAACAAAGTTTCCAGAGCTAAAATTCCACTTTAAACACTTTATACCTTGAGAAGTCTAGGTATTTGTAGAGTTAAGAAAACACGCCGTGGTTCCAGAGGAGGACAAAATAAATGGAATTCTTCAATGTCTACGGATATTCTCTCGACATACAAGAGTTACAATCTTAACATTGGACTGTTAAATACCAGATCTATAAAGACATGTGAACCTTTTAATGACAAAGCACGAACAATTCATGATCTTATTGTGGATAGTAAATTAAATGTTTTGGCAATTATAGAAACCTGGTTAAAAAGTGTTGAAACTGATGCCTTGCCAATTAACAAACTTGTTCCAGATGGATACAAAATTACTCACGTACCCCGATCAAACAGGCGAGGTGGCGGCGTGGGTGTTGTGTATGATGATAGATTAAAAATGCGTCGTCTGACTGATGTTAGACACTTTGATTCATTCGAGTTTCTACCGATTCAGTTCGTAACTGAAAATCAGTGTGTAAATGTTATAGTGCTTTACATGCCACCAGATTCTGGAAACATATTCTTTGATGATTTCTCGGCACGTTTGGATACACTGAACACAGTTAATGGAAAACTGTTAGTGTGTGGGGATTTCAATTTTCACA
>VKKT01000192.1:8645-19330 GCA_008038995.1 Haliotis laevigata
TTTCACAAGCATTGTCACAGAAGCAGAATCTTTCATGTTGAAATGATACAGATCATCATTTAACTGACTAGTCATATATCTCAACTTTGTGTGAATAATATTAAATTTTCTAATTCCAAAGAGTAATATGATGGAGCTACAGGTTGCTCACTTTTTAGATATGACTTGAAACTTTGTAATGAAGGTCGATTTCTTTCAGTTTCAGAAATATTATTCCATATTCTTGCAGTTGATGGACAAAAGGAATCATACGAAAGTCTTAACCTTGCAGAAGGAAGGATAATATTGTTAGCATTCCTAAAGTTATAGTTAGATCTGGATACCACACTATCTGGAGTAATAATCTAACATTTCATCTTGGCTTCAAGAACAAGAACACATCTTGCTGACATGATTTATTATTGATCAAGGCAATCTTATCTAGTCCAAAAAGAGCCAACAGGGAGTAGTATTGGTGTATATATTTTTGTATATTGTAACATTGTTTCAATAAGCACAATCAGTGTTTATAAACGTGGTCCTGTGTTGATTGTGACCCCCCCTGCAGTGTTGCATACCTGTGGGGAATCAGTTCCAGCCTTGCTTGGCTCTTTAAGGGCACTATATCAGATCACACTTCTCTAAAACTAAATAATACATTTCTCTCAATAATACTATCGACCCTCAAGGAAGCTACAATGTAATTTATTCCAAAAATAATTACGTATTCAGATTCAAATATTTAATTAAAATGTTTGAATGAATTCATGCAGCGTTGCATTAAATCGACTCTCGCACCCTCTACTGGCCGAACATTATTTCAAGCGAACCCTATAGAGTTGTGTCCCTCTGAGCGCTCTTTACGAATATCCTACGCACAACTTGTGATTGAAACCAGTTCGTCAAATGCTGACTACACCGCGTGCGACAGTTTTTAATGTACGGAACAATTACTTACATTCCAAATATGGCAAGTGTTCTCTGTTTGGAAGCTGTTTGCCTCAAAGTTTCAGTTACTGATTTCAAGGAAGTCGTAAGGGATAATAAGTCTTTTATTGCATCAATAGGAAGCTAAAGTGTGTGCATATGCCCTAATATATATAATATAGGCCAAAATACTGTCGAAAATGTGTGACATTGTGCCTTTAGACATGACAAACAAAAAACATCAGCTTCTGAGTCTTGTCTATTGACCAGGGGTGGAAATAACCCATTGCCCAACGTCCGAGTCCAGTGTTTTTTTCTGTCGGGCAAGCAAATTTGTATATCACACTGTACCGGTGTCCAGTTGACTTTCCAATGTTAATTATGTTGTTTCTTTAAAAAATTCAGCAAGAAAACGGTCGATATAGTGGAAAATTATCAGGGCAAGTGACTTTACATGTGCCACTGTACCAGAGTACACTATCAATTTTAAAGTTATTTCCGACCCTGTTGACAACCTTATATGTGGTAAAATTAAGCAGGCCCTTTGTAATCTTGCTAAGATATTCATAACATCAATACATCAAGGACCCTATAATTACTACCCTGTAATTTTGACCACACTCTACCTCCAGGTATAATGAAGCAACTTAGTTTATGGATGACAGCTTGTTTATTGAATAATTGTGGTTGTGATATAGATTCTTACACCGTTATCAAGCTGAAGTAGCTACATCCTGTTGATTACAGGTATATTTACATTGTGTGTTGTGACAAGGAGCAGATTGGTGTGAACAATACAGGTAATTGATAACAAATGGCGCATGAGGGGATGTGGCCAGACAGAGTGAGAGATACATATAACACAAGTAATGAGCAGTATCCAGCAAGGATATAAACACTAGGTTTATGTGGTTGGCAGCTTGTCTTCCATAATTACTTTCAAACAGCTGTGTCCACTATTTCGAGGTCTCAAGCTGTTTTGCATTGAAATTATTCTTTCCATTTATTGCTGATGTGACGCTAAATACTCACTCACTCACTCACTCACTCACTCCATATCGAGGATTCAGTCTTTGAAATCAGCATCTTCATGACATATGATCCATGTCTACATGCAGCAATGGGTGCCTGAAGTGACCATCTGAAGTAATATTCAGTCAGTTAATATTTTGTTACCTATGTTGATAATAATTAGTTCCCCATTCCACTAGTAGATGTTAGCGCTACGATTGTCAGTCTTAAAGAAATGGGAGTTACGATTGTCCAGGATCTTTCTGTTGAAAGGATCCCTTGCTACTGGTGGATATGATTTTAATATGAATTTGACTTGCTATCTCTACCCTAACTATTAGTAATGCGTATTTGTAGTCCGACGCATTGGCAGACTTAGTGTGCCATTTTGAGTGTCGGCTGTCATGCATCAACAATGAAGTACAGACACATTAAGATAAATGTGAATTGTCAATAGTTATATCAAGGAAACTCAATTAATTTGGAATATTTTGTTTTCGAAAATATATTTTTAGAAAAGTTATGAAAATGTATCTTGGATTCTCTTTTGTTTGGTTTTGGGATCCTCCATGGGTGAGTAATACCTACCAATATGCTATATATACGCTTCTTGTTAAACTCAAATAATGTAACATGTTACATTTAGCTAGTTTGACAATAGAACAGGCTTAAAACAGGAAGTAAAATGCTGAGCAATTATTTCACTGTCCAGAGTAATGTCCCTTCAATTGCCAGGGGGCGGTTGGGTAGTCTAGTGGTTAAAGCGTTAGCTCGTCACGCCGAAGATCTGAGTTCGAATCCGCACATGGGTACAATGAGTAAAGTCCATTTCTGGTGTCCCCCACAGTGATATTGATGGAATATTGCTAACAGCGGCGTAAAACCAAACTCAGTCAGTTAGTCAGTCAATTGCCAAACTTGTTGAAACAACCAGTAGAATTTTGCCATTTATGATGCATTTTACTACCATTTTAAGTACAAGTGGACTTAATTATTTACAGTCTGCCATTATACAGCTGGAAAATTTCAAAGTGCAGCATTTAACTGAAAACAAATATTCAAGTTAAGACAACTAGATGTACCACTTGATTTTTCGAAAGTTGTTTAATTTCTTTTGACCACTGTAGGGCCAGCTCAAGTATGCAGCTTGTCACGGGGATCAATAACCTTTCATCAGCACCAAATGTTACTGAAACACATCCTTTTCAGAACCAGTGAGATGCAATCACAATTATAATAATTCCATTGAAGGTGTATCAGTGCGAACACATTGCATGTTTTCCATGGCTAGCCAAGCAATAGTTTTTTTCTATGTAGTTTTTAGACTATGTATTCTGCAATATCAATACGTACGTACGTACATCCCGATTCAAGTTAACACGATATCTCATGAATTGTTGTAGCCAATGTCTTTAAATTTGGTGACAGCCTACAATAGGGGATTATGCAGGAACCAGACAATTTGGGTGACCTTGACCTTATTTACAAGGTCACCATGACACTTTGACCCAAACTTATGTAAAACCGATATGTCATTAAACATTGCAACCAATGTCTTCAATTATCTCGACAACTTATATTTGGTGATTACGAAGACACCAGCCATTTCAGGGTGACCTTGGCATTGCCGTGTTTGCAACAATAAGAACCATTAGGCCATGCCTACTAACAGACTGCTGTCCCGTTATTTGCTGATGCATTCTATTTGCATTCTAAATAGCATCACTGATTTAATTATTGTGGTCTATGTTAGTTAATATAGATAATGAAACAAAGAGCAGCTGACGAAAATATTATTTATAAGAATCAATATCAGTTCTTTATTGACCAATACTTCTGTGAGATGTTGGAAACATAATCAGATGTGCATATAAATAGGTGTTAGTCAACCTGAAGTTGTACGTGGCATGGGATACATTTGTGTGTCTGTATTTAATGCAGCTTGCATCACTTTGTCGACCAAGACAGCTGGGGACAGTGGACACAGTAGGAAGTTAATCCAATATTTATCTAGCCACTGTTGTTACGTTGTCAGGTGAGCGAACAGGGCACTCAGCTGTAGTCAGCTGTGTCCACTTCAGAGAAAATTAATGATGTACAATATGACACACATTGCAAGTGTACCCACTTATGGAAAAATATATGTGCAGACTTGTGTCCCATGGGGATGCCAGAAACCTATAATTGTGGGTTCGAATCCCGGTCAATCACAATGTATATTCTCCTTGGTTTTCAGCTATAAAGTCATAGGTTTCACCAAAGTGTTTTTGTCGAAGACATGCATCACTTTGGCCTTTCCGCCCACATATAACTGGAATACTGTTCACAGCAGGATAAAACCCACACACTCACTCCCGCTACCAAATATCCAGTGTCTTAATTTAATCCTCCCGTTGGATCCTGTACTTTAAACTGAAAAAAATATGTGCACCTATGCTTCTTTCTTTACATAATAAAATTCATGATACGAGAAGTAAAAAAAACACACTCATGCTTCATTTAGATCACATCCTGCAGTTAACGTACCCACATGCCTTCAACTCATTGTTCAATGAATATATAAAACAATTTTTTCTCCCACCTTACATTAATGAAACGTTTCTATAAAATATTTAATGATTAAAAAATATCTAAATAAATTTGGTTATATTGGTGCAGCACAAACAAAGCAGCTCTTCCAGTGAAGATTGTTTGTTAGGATAGGTCTTCTGTCACCCATTCTTGTTGTTAGAGATGATTCAGTGGATCTGGTGGTCACTCGCACTGACACGCTTGATGCCCATGATTTGGGATTGTCAGGTCCAAACTTGATTATTTACAGATCGTCGTCATATAATGTCAAACCTGGCCTATGCAGAGACTTATGTTTTCTCAAATATTGTGCAGACAAACATATTCCTGGATGTCTTGAGGTGAAAAATTTACAGCCCTCTATAGCCTAATGCATAATATTATTTTTGTAGTATCCTCAGGCATTTTGATGTGTTGCACCCATTGATTGTTTCTCGTTTAGATTTCTCATGGCAGATTCTATCTAAATGAAGCATTTTATGTGCCATATATTACCCTAGATAAGCTACTCTCACAATAAGCCGAAGTCCTAACTTGACCCTTAAAATCTGTGTCAAAATGGTATGTCCCATAGATAGGCCGACATACCAATTAACTCCGTTGACATCGTGTGTCCCTCCGAGGCTCTCAACTTCGGTAGTTTGTGTCTCATTCCATGTAATATAATTTGGAATGTGAGGTTTCCGGATATCTTTGTACAGATAAACAGGGTTCTACTTTAACAGGATTATTGCTGAGTTAGGTGTTAAACAAACAAACAAACAGCACAGCACAGTGGATGATAGCATGAGCAACAATACACACATTGTCAATACTTCACCCARTTSTAAACACACCGTCCTCCAAGCTGTATGTACACAAACCTGTAAAGTATTGAGGTAATGACACATTGTCCAGGTACAATTCTTTGCCGTCATATAGGTCCTCGACCACCCGATTTTCATTTTAGGCATTGTCATAACGATCAGATCTGATGGTGACTCCCCACAGGCTGCTAAAATGTTCACCTGAAGTAGGAGGGATAAGATATAAACTTGGACCATATTTTGTTCGGCCAGCTTCATTTTCTGTGTTGTTGGTGAGGAATTCATATGAAAATCGGATGTTCGTAAGTTCCGATTCTGTTTATGAATGCATATTTTCAAATATTCATCTCGTCTCGTCATCTAAAATAATCACGAGTAAGGCTATGTCCTCACATGTCAGCTATAGCTGTCAACAATGTCAATGTCGGAAGGTTTATCAGATGAAATCATTACAAACTCAATAAACATGAGATTTATTTTTACAAAGACTTGGAGTTGCATAATTGGACCATTTATTCAATTCCATCAATTGACAGTTAGATATTTCCAAAGGATTGCAATAGTTTTTCAGTATCACGAAACACGTGCAGTTGTTTGTTTACCGCAACTGCCATGATTGTTCCTATTCATCAAGTTGATGATTAAACAGTGGGAGTGTTTTAGTTAATAACTGATTAAACTGAAAGTCGCTATTTTTTAGAAAATGGGGAACTAAAGTGTTTTCTCTTCCCAAAGAACAAAAACTGATCAAATTATAAAAAGTGAATTACATTATGAAGCAAATGTCCGACTGACTTAACACTCAATGTGAAGTGCCTGAAGTCTGAGTGAACAATGGCCGTTGTTTGTGGCTGTGTGCTGAAAACGTTGGCAAATACATTTTTAATTTCAAAGGCTTTTCAATTTGAGCTACATATAATACTTAAAGTTTCAATTATGTATTTATAGCCAAGCATTCATGCATTCCATGTGTAATTCAGATGACACGTACATATCCTCCTTGGTAAATAGTAATTACAAGTTTGTTGGGGGATATCATTATGCTGCTCTCCTGTCGAAAGAGTTTGACAGCAGCATTGAGAGGATTAGACAACCAAGTAACAAATTAATCTGGATGTTTGATTTACAAACAAATTAGAATTATATATGCCATTACTCCGAGACACCTCTATGTTATTACTTGGTTAAAGATATATTTATTAAATGCCTAGGGCATTTCTATGGGTGGTTGTCAAACTAAAATATAAATTAAATTTCAACAACATACTTTAGTATAAAATTATCTTGAGAAAAATGACACCGTAAATGTATGGTGACAAGATATTGATTCATGCTGTATTGAGTTGTCAGGTAGGTTTAGTTATAAATAAGACAAGTTGAAACATTATCTTACACACAAGATGACGAATGACTTGTTTCACATTCCTCTTCAACCACTATCCTGGTGGTAGATTGCTGCTTGATAAAAGCAGGTTGGTTGTGGAATGTTTGCTTCAAGTGGCTGTTGTAACAGCATGCACTTCACCGGTTTAAGAGACAGTTTCGCTCATGTGAACCATATATCATTTTTCTCCTTAAAGGTTACCAGACTCCTTCCAATCCACTATGAGGGGAAAGTGGTCACTAATGGGAGGTAACAGAGACAAATGCTGATATAGATACAATAACAAGTTAGCAGTTTACGTAGGTTTCTTTTTATTCAGTGATACAATAAGAAAATGATTCTTTGACATATTTTAACCACGTTGACAATGTTGATTTATTACGACAATAACCAATATCAACATTACTGTCCAATATACAGTCTCGTTTTGGTAAACAACACCCCAATTAAAGTGAAAACATTCATTGTTTAAAAAGTCATGAATAGTCGACTCTTGTGATCACGAATAATGAATTGAATTCATAAAGAGATACAGTTCAATTCATATGAATCGTACAAACCCTCCTCATTACTCGGGTACCTTTTCATGTATCTTCATGACAATCCTTATGCAGGAAATATGTTATTTTTTGGTTATTTCCCTACCGACATGACCTTCCTGTTCGTGGGACATGCTGTACCTACACATATGCAACATTTAACAACATACATTGATCACAGTCCTTTCGAATTACTGTAGTAAACCTGACATGAAATGATATTTATTACTCACCTGGTGAAGATATCACTGTTTAATAAATCTACGATGTTATTACTTATTACACATTGTGTAATAACATTGCATGCTGCCTGAATTATTTGCACTCTGTCACATTAACACGTGACCCAGTTGTGCGGGCATAATGCAGTCGTTGAATTCTTAGGAAAGAAGTTTTAACTGTTCTTTGGTAGGTTGCTTGTAGCAGCATTTATGTTAAAAAAAATATGTTGGTTGAAGTCATTCGGTCCCTTTTTTATACCTCCTTGTTTATTTTTAAAAAAAATCAAAGACTTATGTTGAGAATCGTAAATGAAATGTTTCATACACGTGACCCCTGTTATCACGGCGTAATGCACTCATTCTGTAAGTTGATTTCTGAGATAATATTTTGCTGATGTTGAGTCTGTAATAAATAAAATACTAAATGTTTTCCCATGTAATACCATATTTATGAAACGAGTGAATATTGTTTTATTCAGGTTTGGTATCTAACAAGCGAAAGCAAGTTCAGTATTCTCTATGTAAGCTATAGTAAATATGAAAGAATTTGATCGTAATGTTTTTGAGTGGCATGTGTCAGTTAATATTTCAATTCTGTATTGATTTTTAAAAATGAAGTTAAAATGTTTTATTTTAAATATGGAGATATATATCAGTACAGGAGATTGATGTGCCATTACCATTAACCATTAAGTGTGTCCAACATAACGACAGGAGGACGTTGCTCTGTCCATGTGTGGATATGAGTTTATTGCCATATGTTTTTATGTATTGTAAGCATTGTGTTGCCCCAGAACATACACAACACACCTATTTCCCCTCCCAATGGCAACACGTTATGACAAACAATTGAGGTTTGCTATGGACAGAAAGGAAAGTCAGTTTGTTTTCATTTGTACAGCAAAAGATAGCTATCAGTTGTGTTTGGCAATAGGTAATGTAAATACCATATTTCCTCTAATAGATGCTTGGATGTCTCTAATGCTGGTCTCTAATTTAGCTTGATTTATTATACATACTGTAAAACAAATAGAAGCTCGGCTGTATTATGTCCCGGATCTCTGATTGAGGCCAGTCCAGCATTAGGTGAAGTATATTATCCTTATCATACTCACTCCTGATGTCATCAATCCCTTTTATCTGTGGCATCTACTAGCCATGCAGTAACTTACTTGTGTCATTTTGCTAAAGCCCCTTCCAGCACTCTTATCAGACTATATGCGGCATTGCTCATGATGACATGCTTTCTTTTCTTTTTGACAGAATGTATCATTTAATTGTTTTAACCAAAGCAATTACATTGCGTGGTAAAGTATTCATGCATAAATAATCATGTTCGTTACTGTATATTCTTTGTAAACATTATGGTGCATCTCTGGTATCTGCACGTTTTTCAAAACACCATTTCAAGACTGTGATTTAGACCTTTGAATTCAGTAAGGGGTTGAGTGAAGCATTAAACAGAACAGATACCTGGCCTCTAACAGAGGAAATACGGTACTGTCAACCTCCATATAAGGGCAACATTACTTTTGAAGCATGCAATAAATCTCATTTACATTACAATTTTGACATGTTTTTACAGCATGCTTTACAAACTTTGCTGGGCAAGAAATGCTAGGCATCATCTCACTGTAAGGGTAGAAGATTGATAAGGTTCTAGGTATATAATATTTATAAAATGTGTGATTGTTGTTTGATGCTGCACTCAGGAATATTCCATATTTATTATTGGCCCATGGAAGATACTGCAGTGTAATATTTTTACGGAATATTACTCTAGTGTAATACCRCTAGACATATGACGTCATATTGGTTACAGTTATGACATCACAATGCTAATGCCTCTGTCGCAGTGGTATCAGACCTTGCTTGACTCGTGGAAAATTGACATGAGAGTCATCACATCGCTTTCGCTCGTTTGATACCAAATCATTAACTCGTTAAATAAAGTTGGTATTACACGGAAAGTCATTTAGTATCTTCTATGTATCACAGTGGTCTGTCAATAACTGAGTCTTGACTGGACAGTCTAGAAACTGACATCATGAGCATCAGTTTACGTGATTGTGATACGCTGACAAGGTGTATCCATGTATGAAACACTGTAACTGTTGTAACTTTTTGCATGAGACAAATGCAAACCTTCAACATTTTACCTTGACCTTCAACCTGGAGGTGCTTTTTAACCAATGGGTACAGAAGACCGCCAGTTAATCATTACAAGGCTTTTTACAGGAAATATATAGGATTCTGGAAAGTCATGAAATGGTGGAGTGTTTGGTGGAGTGTTTTGAACTGTAAGATTTAGTTAGTAATTACAATAACCTCACATTTCTTGTCAAGAATATGGTGCATATGGTGAATATTATTTTGCATCCCTTGCCATGCAACATATGTTTTATTCTGCATCCATGCTGTACGTTTGTGCTTGCTTACTGAATGCGGGGCGGTGGGGTAGCCTAATGGTTAAAGCGTTCACTCGTCATGCTGAAGACCAGGGTTCAGTTCCCGACATGGGTTTCTTGTGTCCCCCCGCTGCGATACTGCCGGAATATTGCTAAGACAGACGTAAAACTACACTCACTCACTTACTGAATGCTTATCAAGGCTCGGTTAAGTGCTTTTTTACTTGCACTGGTGCAACCCAATATTACAAAGTGCAGCCTTGTTATTAGTCTACCTTGCACCAAGTGCAAGTCAATTATTTTGTGGGTAAACTTCTGAAAATAACATCTAAATAATTCAATAGCATATTTTTTTCATTACATATTGCGATAAAAGCAACTAGAATTTGGCTGGTGCAACTAGGTTTTTACTTTAGGTTGTACCTGGTGCAAGTAGGTCAACATCTCTTACATCAAGGCCCTGCTTATTTCTTCACAAAAATGTCTTTGTCAGCACAAGCAGCACGTTTGATTTAGCTGTTTTTATGTGTGTTGTTTGTTGTTTATGGGTCAGACAAACGTGTGATTGATGTCATTTGGAGCGGTGTTGGGGGGTCTGACGTGCCTAGGCTCTATCCAGTTTGTGTTTATATGTATGATATTTATCATCCTGATATGAACACGTTGGGAGTGAGTGAGTTTAGTTTTATGCCGCACTCCGCAATATTTCAGCTATATGGCGGCGGTTTGTAAATAGTCGAGTCTGGACCAGACAATCCCGTTATCAACAACATGAGCATCGATCTGCGCAATTGGGAACCGATGACGTGTCAACCAAGTCAGCAAGCCTGACCACCCGA
>VKKT01000192.1:126946-140476 GCA_008038995.1 Haliotis laevigata
TTCCAAAGACTAAAACAGCAGTTCCAAAATCGTTTGTGTTCGATTATGAGAAAATGTGATCGTTTGCTTGGTCGTTTGGTCACTTCGACCAATCTTCAAATATTTCAACTAATCGGAACACCACTACTGTTTAGAGATATTCATTCATATTATTCATGTAAATGGACCTTATGCTCGTGCTTAATACGTTATCATTAAATAGCAATGTCTTCTTTGTTTATTTTTTAGCCACCATCAAACAAACGTGTATATTCTGTTTCCCCTAGGCTTTATTTATATAGCAGTTGATAGCAATGTCGTTTGAAGTGAGGAAACGTGATATTTCCGTTGCGTTCCATTAGAATAATGTTCTTGTATACAGTCAAACATTGTTGTGTTGAAGTCGAAGGGAACTACGAAAGTACTTCGAGTTATCAGTGGTTCGGCACAACGGTGATTATATAAATAATGGAAGCCCAAGAGAGGACCAATGGTTACAAACAACCGTAAGTCCGACTCATCAAAGTTCGCCACAGCAGTGTTTTACTGTATGAACGTGCATCTATGTATGTGTGTGTGTGCGTGCGTGCGTGCCTCGGAGAGACTATACTGCAATTAAACATAGTCGCTCCACTCAGACAAACCCACTCTTGGCCGACCAGTTTTATCCCCTAATCCTGAGTTCGGAGACTCCAGTAACCCATGCCTGTCGTAAGAGGCGACTAATGGGATCGGGTGGTCAGGATCCCAATTGCGTAGATTATTAGTTACAGACCGGCGCCATATAGCTTGAATATTGCTTAGTGCGGCGTAAAAGTAAACTCACTCACTCACCTAACCCCGAGCGCCAGGCAGGGCAACAACTACCAACGTCTCTTCTTATGATGCAGCTTCGAATCCCCACATGGGTACAATGTGTGAAGCCCATTTCTGGTGTCCCCGCCGTGATGTTGCTGGGATATTGCTAAAAGTGGCGTGAAACCAAACAGTCAGTCAGTCTTATGATGCAGCGGAGGATCCAACCACCGCCCCACCGCTCCACGGCCAGACGCTCATTCCACTAGACAAGTTAGGGAGTCGGTTGTTTCATACTGACATCTGCTGACCATATAAAAATTACTTTTCCACTTGTATCTGCGTTTTAGGAAGCAACAAAAATGAACTGAGATAAAAATAATTATTGAATGAATGTCTGCTGATTTAGGTCGTAGTCAGCAAGACCCCAGCAATATCTATGCAACATCACGTACACATTATGCAACATATAAATGATCGAAATTGGATGCGTTAAATCAGTGGTTAACAGCATATGCAGTTGTCTCCACCTACACAGTCAACCACGTCATATGATGTGACCACCCAATCCCCATGTTAAATACCATTTACGACACTCATATTATGCTGTGATTCTACCCCGTATTTCCCATGTACAACGGAGTGAATAGACGCAGTATGACAGCACAGCCATTAATGCCCATTTTAAGGGTTCAGGTTCTATTTTACGGCTTTCGTAAGCAGGATCGCACAAAGCCTGGTTATTGTCTCGTCAAAATTTCTCGTCTCGCATTCAGTGTATGAAAGAATTAAAACGATTTTGTGATCATAATAAAATATCACTTGAAAGACATGGAACGCAATTTAATCAATATATCCCTAAATCAAAGGCACGGTCAAAGGATGTTCTCTGGCTGACAAACGGTCTCAATGCATCGTCAAGATGACGTAGAGCGGCCATGCAAAAATCACAATCGATGTGACATTTAAAAATATTCTACTTTCATGTTGAGAAATTTGACCTGAAAGAGAAAAAAAGCATGTCATTGACTACAACACTCAATATTTCTTGCATGATCCGATGATAATTTTATCATGTTAAAAGTGCATAAGAGATTTAACATTTTTCACAATTTAAATGTAGGAATATACCGATATTCCTCATGTGACGAACGTGACTGTTCCCTTCAGCTAAACACTCATCTGCCTCTTTGAGGGCTCTTTGTCTGGGATTCCCAAGTACCCCAAGCTCTTTGTAAACATTGTAATGAAGGGGCGGCTTTAACCAGATTAGGAGTAAGTCAGATAGCTTTTAGCTCAATCGGCACCGGCTTAGTGATAGGCTCCAGTCAGACACATTGTTCTGACTGCACCGACTACAACACTCATTGCTGCCTCACCGTTCTATCGTACCACACGTTTGGACGAGATGTCCTCTCTTGACGAATTTAACATAACGTCGTTTCATATTTTAAGGTAATTTAATTTCTAAGTTTGTATTGTCTTTTGTTGATCGAGAAGATAAAAGATTCAACAACGTCTGTTGTTTTACATTCTGAAACAAAACAATACTTATATATCCAAGGAATACATTTATCAAAGAATTTATGGGTAAAATTGATTAAGTATATTAATTCTAAGAAACTTTACCATGCTTAAGATGCTTATCATTTATGAAGCTGCTTTTGATGTTTAGGGTTACCAGAGGTTTTTAAAATTTTGTTTCAAATCTGAATGAGTATTCGAACACGCGTTCCAACATTTATACGGCAGAAATACATTTTAGGAAGAGTTATTTGCCCTTAGCTAATTAGGGGACCGGTGGATGATTGTTTACCGGGCAACATATTTCAAAGTAAATCCAGGATTGTATGGAGCATAAACTCATTGAAAATATAACAAATGACTAAGTATGTTAAATATAACAGACAAGATTATTTATTTTATACTTTTAATAGGTAAAAAGGCACGATGTAGAAACAAACAATAACCAGTCCCCCGATACATTTGGAACCGAGTTTCACTTTCGTCTGCTGTCTGACTGCCGGGTCGTCTTGAAACAGCTTCTATCGGGCTCAATTTACAGTAATTACAATCATATAGCTAACTGTAATCAACTAAATTATTTAGGGGACATTTTGAAATATGCACTCGACTCGAATGCTTGTTCAAATGGCAAGCACTTGCTTAGGGATACTGTCAGAATGAATCATTGATTTTGGGGTTGGCTATCTGTAATGTGAACGGTGCGTAATGGACTTAGTCACGACGTCTGTTAGTTCCTGCTGCAGGGTAAATGCTGTTGCGCCATTCCGGTCAGAAATGTCTAGCTTGTTACTTGAAACATGGTAACCGGTATTTCCTACTAACGTTATAAGTCATTTTGTATTACGGTCACTATCTCAGGAGTGAATGTTTTCACTAATTTCAGTTTGAGATTTGGAGGCGAGTTTTCATCACAGTAGCTGTTATATCTTGGATATGGCTATTATTTATTTTGAAATAAGGTATATTAATATAAGCGATTGTTTTCATTAGATGCCATGGTCACTATTATACGAAATGAAAAAAAAAATGTATTGGTGAATCAAGTTCACTCATTATTCAACTTTTTATTCTATGTTTAATATATCTGTTTATACTTCCAGCAGTGTTGCGTACTGCCTGTCAGGCACACTGAAGCAGTATCATGAATGTGTTGAGCTGGTTTAGAAAGGATCAAGTTCCGAGGAGTACAGAGGATCAAGGGTGCAACATGGAGACAGTCGATGAACTGTTGAGAGAATACCAGGTATTTATCCTGTTGGTGCCAAAGGCTCTCTGTTTTCTCCACTTGTCATGTATGTGTATACTGTTCATTATGTGGTACATGTCACCTCTAGTGGCTTGAAGCATGTTAATCTGTATTTCAGATTAAGATTGGGGAGCATTTGAAATAAGGATCAATCAATATTATATATATTTTTTTACAGTAGGTTTTTCCGAAAAGACTCAATCGCTTAAAATTGATATTTTGGAATGTTGTTAATGAATGTAATTTTCCCGTTGAATATTTTTCTGTCACAGTAATTTTATATGTGATGGTACTGGTGGTCCAGACATCTAAGCTTATACAATTTACTGTGGTGAGCTGAATCCCAAGGGCATGAAAGAAACTATAATTGTGGGTTCATATCCAGGTGTGCCCAAATTATGTGTTTGGGTTTGTTAGCACCATGCTTGTTGGTTACATGGAAATGGTTTACATCTAAGACTGTCATCACTTCAGTCTTGGTTGATACACTGTGAAATAACAGGTCAAAGCAGCATTAGACCCAACTTACGCACTCACTTATTTCTGTCATTTGTTTTTCATTTTTTCAGAGGAGTTGTACCCCAGAACAAATGGGAAAAATGCTTGAGAAAATCCAATCACAGAACTCAGTTCAGCATAAATTAGTGCAAAAGCTATTATTTGAAAGAAATCATATCATAAGGATTAACAAGGAACTGAGTATGAAAAACAATGAACTTGAGAGAATAGTGGAAAGGCAGCGGTGTGAGATGAACAGACTGAAGCAGGAGACTGGCTATGGGCAGACAGGCTATGGTGGTTATGGTTATGGAGGAGAGCGAGCCAGCTACAATGGAGGAGATGAAATGACACCCTGGCAGACCAGCGTTGATCCGTCTCGGATGGCAAATCAGAGGATACCAGACAATCTTAAACGAAGAAAGTTGCAGAAAGGTAAATGAGTTGGCATGTATGATTATTATACATTTCATTAATTTATAAGTCAATTGTGCTACTGCAGTACGAGCTGCATAAGGTTTTATCAGACTGCCTTCTTTTAAAATGCACTTTCTCGCTCAGTGAAAGTGACTTTACAAGTGAACATGATCTTCCAGTGAAAAAAAGATTCTTATTCTTACAATGTGTCTATTCGTTATGATTCATACAATTGTAAGGTTAAACATCAGTATGTACAGGTATTGATAATTGGGAGATTTATTTGCACGGGGAAGATTCAGCTTTGATTACATGTGAAGCTTCTCATAGTGTCCCTTGCCATGATATGTCTAGATTGTTATTGTTAGGAGCAGCATAAATCCATGCTTGTTCCATCACTGTCTCTGTGGTAAAAACATGCAAATTCCATTTGTTCTTAAGATAGTCTGTGCTGGGTTGATTATGTATGTACTGTGGTCAGATTCCAGTTAATTGAAACTTACCTACTCTATATTGACAAGGTTAAGCAGATTGGTTTATTTTCTTGAACCATGACTTATTGTACTCTAAAATATATGGGTTTATTTCAAATTTGGCATTGATAGAAATATTTTTTTATGAAAAGCTGATGCAATCATGTAAATGTCCTTACATGATTTGTCTTGAGAAATGGCTGATTGACATTGCCAGTTGTCTTATAACCCTGATCAGTGGATTAGTGTGTACTTGATATTTATCTCACCACCTGAGGATGAACAGAGGAGTATCATGAAATAAGTTACATGCCTATTGGGACACCAGATGTGAAACATCAGTGATGGGCTGACCAAAGATGCTAGCGGGACCAAAGATGCTGGCAGGAACAAAGTCAAGATGCTGAACAGTCACCCAGCCAAACATTTGCTGCAGCTGATGTTGCTTCAGTGTCAGTGTTTTGGGTCCCATGCACTGTTCACAGGGTCATGCGATCTTACATTTAGGCCTTGTTAGTATGTTACCTTAAAAGTGTCTTCTCAGCAAAAAGCTGTACTCTACAGTGAGCAGAGAAAAAGTAGAAAGCACATGTGATACATGTCTTACCTTAGGCAAGTGAGTTTGTTCAAAATTGCCTCTGTTCACCCAGGACCTGTGAAGATCTGGGGTAGACTAGGTCTTCAGCAACCCATGCTTGCCACAAAAGGTGACTATGCTTGTGATAAGAGGGATTGGGTGGTCAGGCCTGCTGACTTGGTTGACACATGTCATCGGTTCCCAATTGCACAGACTGATGTTCATGCTGTTGATCACTGGATTGTCTGGTCCAGACTCGATTATTTACAGACCACCGCAAAACTAAACTCACTCACTGTTCACCCAGCAGAAAATGGGTACCTGGTGGGATAAGTCATTTGACTATAACCTTCTAGTGCCTAACAGGCAGCTTTGGTTATCCGGGTTAATAGTGAGCTGTGCTTTGATTGTTAGCACTATGAGCATACATGGTGTTGCGTTTGGCGCTATATAAATGGACACATTATCATATTATTATTATCCAACAGGTTTTACTCATCTGAAGCAGTGTTTATGAAAAACCTCGTATATTTATAAGTCTTTGTGAATAACAACAATGTTATGAGTGATGCTGTTGTCGTTGCAGTGTATGTGTACCTGTACAGTCCCCAACGTGAGCAGATTCCCCCTGTCAGTGACATCACATCACGCATCGGAGAAGAGCTTCTTCAAAGGGACATAGAACTTTTTCCAGAAACGATTGACGAGACCCCGGTACCCGAACAAGCCAGACCAGCTATATTGCTTTGTGTTAATGTCTCCAGACTGGGCACAGATGTCTCTAATGCCCTGAAAGATGTCAGGGGTGAGTCTGTCATCTACAGTTGTTATTTTGGTCAATAATCTTCTCCTAGAGGAATCAGAGAGATATATAGTGTAAAAACAAATATCCACAGGGTGTGGACAGAATTTAGATGAAACCTTATCATCAAGGTGCCAATAATTTAGGACTTCAAACTATCCCTATGAATCGGATGATTTTTTAAAGTTCCCATTAAATGTAGTATTCTGTGCAATAATCTAAGACTTAAGAATAAAGTGTGTTCCTTTTCATATTGTTATATACATGTATATGTACCATAGTATAAGTTAAGAGAAGCCCCCTGCAGTTATTATTATACATGTACATCTATGGAAATGTTCTGTTTCTAGCAAGTGAGGATGTGGCTGTTGTTGTTCTCCATCACAAAGACATCCATGTTCTGCCTAAACTGTCCAGCGAGAAGAGTTTGACAGGGTCCGAGTTCCAGGAGCTTGGTGCCATTGTAGACATGGCCTTCTGGAAGGAGAAGGGGTTGCACCAGTGTGATATCAACCAGACTGCTATCATGAAACTTGCAGACTTTCTTGCAGACTATGCCAGTGCATAAAGAAAAACGTGAAGGGCAGATCATGTTAAACAGCAACAGTCTAATGCTGAAATATCAGATGCACAGAGTCTCACCACTGCCTGTTGAAGCCCTGTCTGGTAACCATGGTCACATGTTGGAGTCACAGTCACTGCGATGCTTTAATTTCTTACTACTGACTGACAAAGGGTTGTCTGGTAACCATGGTAACATCTGTTGTTGAAGATGTTCCTGTAGTGCTGCAATGCCATACTTCCTCTTTCTAGGGAGGTGATACATACGATGCCTTGCTTTTACATGTAGAGCCTTGAGTAGATTTGCAAAATAGAAGCATGACTATTTGCCTTGACGTCCTGTTTCATGGTAACCATAAAGTAATACATACCAAAATGAGGGTGCTGTTTTGTCAGCTATGTCAAGACACCAAAGACATTGGGAGTGTGTGTGTGTGTCAAAGTATCAGAGGTTTTGTGTTTTATTGATGCGTTTGCCCATGGTGTGTGCTCACTTTGAATTATGTCTTTTTGTTTATGCATAGAAACAAATGACACCTTAGGATATAGACAACATAATCCTGAAAATATACTGAGGAAAAAATAAGGGATCGCATAAAAGCACAAGTGTTCCTTTATTTGTTTCCAGGTTTCTTCACAAGCGATGCGATACAACGCTTGTGAAGAAACCTGGAGACAAATAAAGGAACACTTTTGCTTTCATGTGATCCCTTATTTTTTTCCCTCAGTGTATAAATGGTCCCACCCGAGCATCCTTCTCACATCAGTACCCTATATATCTGGATTAAATATTGTCACATGTTCTTATTGAATGTTCAACCAGGTGTCAGTGTTCTGTCAAGGTGTACTATCAGTAGTATGTTTTTGAGGATGTAAATGTATTCCACAGGAAAATGTCAGTAACAGATGGAGAACAAGCAACGGTATGGGATATCAAAGTACATTTGCAACAACAGAGGGCAATGCAAAGACAACCCTACTATTATTAGATATGTTCCTTATATCCCTTTTATTGTGCATTTTCATGCGTTTCAGTATAGTTCTGTTACATTTCTCTATATTTCTTAGAATGCAGCCAAATCCCTGAATCCCATGAAAAGCACAATTGAGATAAGTGAAGAGTTACTGCTCATGGAGGCAATAAACATGCTGGGCCTGGTGTGTGTAGATCTTCAAGCAGCTGAAGCAGTACTGCTGGATAAAGTCATTTCTGGGAAATAACACAGGATCGTATGTACCTCATGTGACATGTTGTATCTGCTAATGGATAAGGGCCTTTGTCAGCACACTAGCTGGGACTTGAACCTTAAACTGTGGCTCAAACAGGCACTAGAGCCTTTGTCAGTGCGCAAGTTGGGACTTGAACCTATAACTGTGCTCTCACAGGGACTATAGCCTTTGTCGGTGCGCAAGCTGGCACTTGAACCTATAACTGTGCTCTCACAGGGACTAGAGCCTTTGTCAGTGCGCAAGCTGGCACTTGAGCCTGTAACTGTGCTCTCACAGGGACTAGAGCCTTTGTCAGTGCTCTAGCTGGGACTTGAACCTCTAACTGTGCTCTCACAGGGACTATAGCCTTTGTCAGAGCGCAAGCTGGGACTTGAACCTTTAACTGTTCTCTCACTGGGACTAGAGCCTTTGTCAGTGCGCAAGCTGGGACTTGAACCTATAACTGTGCTCTAGCTGGGACTTGAACCTATATATGTGCTCTCACAGGGACTAGAGCCTTTGTTAGTGCGCTAGCTGGGACTTGAATCTATAACTGTGCTCTCACAGGGACTAGAGCCTCTGTTAATGCTCTGGCTGGGACTTGAGCCTGTAACTGTGTGCTAGCTGGGACTTGAACCTATAACTGTGCTCTCACTGGGGCTAGAGCCTTTGTCAGTGCGCTAGCTGGGACTTGGAACCTATAACTGTGCTCTCACTGGGGCTAGAGCCTTTGTCAGTGCGCTAGCTGGGACTTGAACCTATAACTGTGCTCTCACAGGGACTAGAGCCTTTGTCAGTGCTCTAGCTGGGACTTGGAACCTATAACTGTGCTCTCACAGGGACTAGAGCCTTTGTTAGTGCGCTAGCTGGCTCTTGAGCCTGTAACTGTGCTCTCACTGGGACTTTAACCTATAACTGCTCTCACAGGGACTAGAGCCTTTGTTAGTGCTCTGGCTGGGACTTGAGCCTGTAACTGTGCTCTCACTGGGACTTTAACCTATAACTGCTCTCACTGGGGCTAGAGCCGTTGTCAGTGCTCTGGCTGGGACTTGAGCCTGTAACTGCTGTCACTGGTACTAGTACCTTTGTGCTCAAGCTGCAACTAGAGCCTGTAACTGTGCTTTCATAGGGACTAGAGCCTTTGTCTGTGCTCAAGTTGCGACTAGAGCCTTTGCCTGCACACAAATTATTATTAGTGCTTTTACTAGAAGTAGAGTCTTTAGCTGTGCTTAATCTGGGACAAGAGCCTTTAGCCATGCTCAAGTCAGGGCTGAAGTTATTATCAGTGCTCTAACTGGGAGTAGAGTCTTTAGCAGTGCTTATGCTGGGACATGAGCATTTAGCCATGCATTGTTTTACAGGACAATATCTTTGTAAATAAATGTTTATTTTCAAATTCTGTCCATAAATATATTGATAATGTTCATAATGTTTTTTTATGTTGTATATGTCATCAACAGCATAACAACTCTATTTTGTTTGTTCCCATCGGGAATGATTCATAATGTGATGTAATATATTGGATGGTTGCTAACATTGTTATTGTTAAGATGGAGGTGTCACATTCATGGTGCTATGATAGGAATAAACCTTGAAAATACCACCTTGTAATATTGCTGTAGATAGTGACATTGTTGATGTCAGATGTGGACACATATTATTATTGATATCATCAAGATTCAGTTTTATGTCCATTGTCACCTTTTTTGTGATCTAAAGAACTTTGATGATACTGTAAAACCTTTTTTACTTAGTTCTTTGATATTCTTTCAGTTAATCTATCATGGCATGAGAGACTAATTGTAATGATATGACAGAAATTAGTGTTCTTCCTTTGTTTGGTGTTTTAGTAATTTATATTACGTTGATAATGTTTCATTTGATTACAGTCATGACAATGTCATCCAGTTATGACTGTAAAAACTCAAAACTGATCAGTTCCCAAATTAAAAATATTAATTTATAGTCAGTAGGTTTATGAGTTAATTGACAGATGTTTGAGTGATGTTATTCCGGTTTGAATGCATCAAGAATTATCTGAGCAATATATTTTTCTCAGATAAAGAAGATGCAGTCTATGGCGTATAGTTGCTGAAAAACCCTATCCATAATATTGTTACATGTGCTGTACTTCATTCCATGGGCCAGGGGGAACATTTCTGTATATCTGATGTACCAGTACACATATATAATCTATTGTTGTTATATAACTAAGGATATGTAGAAGTAAATGAAACTAGCGTGTTATGTCATGTTTGTCCGCTTACATGATCACACAATCACATCTTGTTTAGGTTGGAACTTTATCCTTTCTTAGTAGCTTGTCTTCTGATCAATTGGGCAATGTGGTCGCCGAGTTGTTACAGCATTTACTAGTCATGCCAATGGTCAGAGTTCAATTCTCCACATGGGTACAATGTGTAAAGCCCATTCTGGTTTTCCCACCGTGATATTGCATGACATTGTGTAAAAATAGCATAACACCATATCATTCACTCTAAAGAATCATTCTGTTTGCCTACCCTCAATCCATGCGGGGTGCTGGGGTTGTCCATAGTGAGAGGTTAAAGTATTGGTTCAACAGGCTCTGCTTGGATATCCCACAAGGGTAGTCTTACTTTAACATGTGAAGTCCATCTGTGATAACCCATCATGATAGAGGTGAAATATTGCTTGTAAAGGCATGTAATCAAGCAGTCATGAAAAGCAGCTGTATCTAAGTATTTTGACTTTTAAAGTGAAAGATTACTAAAATAGAATAAATTCCGAATTTGGCTTCAGACTGATGTCATCCATTCTTGCGTTGAAATCACACAGCCACCCTATTGCTAAGACATGCCATATTTTAACAGACTTATGACTTAGACAATAACTAACGAGTGTTGGGGAATGACAGATTATCTTTCCCAAGTTGTGTTAATTACATAAGTCTCAAGCCTTGACAAGAGAATTACATCATTAATATAACAAGGGAAAGATAATCTGTCATTTCCCATCTCGAGTTGGTTATTGTTTTTATTACTCATATCAGTTTACGATCTAAAAAACGCTAAAGTGAAAACAGTGTTCGACATAAGGATACCCGCCATGTGGGGAATCCCCATATCCCTACGAGCTGATTGGTGGTTTTATTTTCTGAAACAGCCAATCAACATTCACCCAAAGGTGTAACCTCCCTTAGGACTTACAGGAAAAGTACTACCCTGTGTCCTCCTCATATGGGCAATAACGTTGTAGCACTATGTTTGCTCTGTGGAACCAGCTCCTGATGATTCTTCACCCAAACATGCAAGTTTCATTTTCTTCTATATCTCTTGAAGTCTTGATACAGTGGAAGTTTTGTGTTGCATTGAGTTGAATGCCAGATGGCATGTCTATGTACAATTGTCAGCTGGTTCATCTAGCCGCCAGCTACTGTGATATCAAGGATAATGTGTTGGTAGCTGGACAAGACAATAACTATTCTCTGGCTTCGGGGAGCGAGTGGTGTTTTTTATGAAATTGTGATTTCTTTCAGGTGCTGGGATACCGTGGTAACAAACTGAAATAATTAAGAGAACATTTGGCAAACGAGAATCTATGCTGTTCAAAAGAAGTTAAGGAACATCTGATTCTCTCATATTACAATAGTTAACTGGTCATGGCGTGAAAGATCTATAGAGGAGTTGGGTGCCTTTAACTTCTTTTGAGCAGAATATATGTTGTATTGAAAGGTAGTGGACAAAGGATACTGAGATTTTATGGGAGTGATTAGGTACAATAACTCACATCTCAGAGTGATTCAAATGTATTAATTTCAGTATTTGGTGAGTAAGAAAGATATTGAAACACCCATTCAGGTATGAAGAAACACTACAGGAATTCATTATGAAGTTTATATATACACCAATGAACCTATTATTTCAGCTACTGACACATTCTTGAGAGTGATGCAAATTATTTATGGCCTTGACTTATGTCACAGAATAGGTCTCATGTATTTTGACTATTTGTGTACAGACTGTTGTTAATTATGAATTTGTTTTGTGATCAAGTCTGCACTGCTTCTTTATGTTTGGTGATATGACTGACTTAGTCAGATGTGAGATCATGATCAGCAAGAAACAGGCTAAAATACCAAGGAGTAATTCACCGAATGGTACGTCATCCTCGGTTATTTGGTGCATATTATCATCCTTTCTATTATGATAAATACCCTGGAATTATTAGCCCCCATGCTTCTTTTTAGATGTATAAAAATGTTGTAGGGACGGTGTAGCCTTGCGGATAAAGTGTAAGACACTGTTTCGATTCCCAACGTGGGTACAATGTGTGAAGGCCATTTCTGGTGTGCCCTGCCGTGATATTGCTGGAATGTTGTTAGAAATGTCTTAAAACCAAAATCACTCTCCTTTTTAATCTGATTTGACAATTTTAGTCTTCCAATCTGATTGCCTTTGTGAATAAGTGAGTTTGGAAAGAGTTCTGCCTGTATCCCCCTTATATTTCATTCTAGTCAAATCACATTACCTGAATATATATCCCTCATCTGATACGATGAGTTTTAACATTTCTTTAATTGTATTTGCAAAGTTATTATCAAATGGGGCAGAGATGACTTTACTTTAGAAATGGACTTTGATTGTGATTGTGCCCAAGGTATTTTCATAATAGAAAGGTGACAATGAATACACTGTAAGCAAACGGATATTGTTATCGGGTTTAATCTTGACCAAACCCTAAGATATGAAACAAGTTTAATGATGTACAAGAAGCATGAATTTATTCATTCATGGGAAGTAGTGTTTTCATTATCTTGTTATCAGTCACAAGTTCCATCTGACAATATCTTGAACATATTTTAAGACCTAAACTGATGAACATGTGTTATGACACTGATACTGAATTTGTAATAAAAGTCCATAAACATCTCATCAGATGCGTTTGTTTTGGGCTGAGCTATAACATTTTCTTTTTTTTTCAGTGAACACGTATCAGTTATGTTTGGTGTAAGGCCATAATGATACTTGATTACCATTTCTAAGCATACTGTATTTGTATAATACAATTACAGTTAGATGTACATCCCCTGTCATGTACAATTTCTGATGTCCTGTCATGTTTGAACAGTGTGTTTATGTCCATCTAGATACACATAGGCCCTCAAATAAAACCCATAATGACTAGTTGTTTTCTTTTTAGACATGATCTACTTTTGGTTTCTTTTAGATTCCTGAATCTTGACGTAGATAATTTTCAAGTGTTTCAAGTGGACTTCAATCAACACTATCGGCTTTAGCTCATTCTGATGACATCTTAATATTGTTGAGGCAGTCATATCTAAGCATTTAAACAAGTAAATGGATAGGAAATGTGAATTATATAGAAATTATACATCAACTATGACATGATACAAGACACTTGATATGGATGTGCAACTTCTTTATTACTTACACACGTTTCTGGG
>VKKT01000193.1:67845-78384 GCA_008038995.1 Haliotis laevigata
TACCATGTTGATTTATTCTTTCATAATTACATCATCATGATTATTTCAAAAAATCAGGGCAATTGGAAAATTAGTCAGGACAAGTTACTTTCTTAAAGTCACATGCCCCATGGCAAGTGACTTTTTAAAAAGATTTTGAACCCCTGCTATGAACTGTAGCAATTATGTGAACATCAGTAAGGGTTCAAGGTTAGAATAGATGCCAAAAACCCAATATTCACCTTAGGTGAAGTGAGGTAATGCCGTAACTAACTTTGTGCTGAAGATAACATCTTAGGCGCAAGCAGTCCTTATTTTATCCCCACAATGCAAGGTAACAAAAAGTGCCATCTTTTGTCATCTTTTGTATGATGCATATAGGAATCAAAGCCCCATCACTCTGGTCTCCAGACAGTCTCATACATTGGTTGCCTATTCAAGCCAGGATAATTCAAAGTACTAACACTCACATATAGATGTCTATATGGTACAGCACCACCATACCTCTGTGAGCTGATTAAGCAATATGACCCAACTAGACACTAAGATCCATTTCTCTGTATTGTCCCCAAGTGGCTACAGACGATTTCCCACTCAAGCTGCAATCCTTTGGAATTCTCTTCGAGAACAGTTGAAAAGAGCGCCAATTCTTGATGTTTTCAAGTCAGACCTAAAGACCCTGCTCTTCAAGAAATATTTAAACTAGTTGACTAGTCAAATTTGTAGCACTATGAGCACACCATTTGGCGTGGTGTTAAGCACATTACAAATGGACTCATTCCATTACATGTCGTAGTTTACAGGGATGACATATGTCACAGTTAATGTAACCAGTACCAAAACCTGATGAGGAGATGCTTGCAATATTACACAAGACTGACGCACATTACATCACATATGGCCAGTAATAACCCAATTACATCCTTATAACCAACAGAACATGGGTGAGCCATGTATGTTTTATTTGTTGTCTGCTGCACGGGGTAATATTCCAGCTGTATGACTCTGGCCTATGAACAAGCAAGTGTGGACCAGACTATCCAGTGACTGACATGAGCATTGATTCCAAGCAAAAAAACAGGCCCCCGAGCCTGACCACCCAATCCACTTAGTCCCCTTTCATGGCAGACTCTGGTTTCTGAGATTTCAAAGGTTGTGGGTTTTATAATCCAATTGATTATTTTCTATCTATCAGCTTATGGGTTTCACCAACATGTGTAGTTCAAAACTGGAACGACTCTCCCCACTTCCCCTGGGTCACCCTCCTTGGATATTTTACCCTCATTGTACAATTATAAACAAGTCACACAGACAGTACTCTGCAGTACTCACTTCTACAGTCAATCAACCCGTGAAGGTCCAGGTTAGAATGAACCTTCAGTAACCCATGCTTGTAAGAGGCGACTAACGGGATCGGATGGTCAGGCTTGCTGACTCGGTTGACACATGTTATTGGGTCCCAATTGTGCAGATTGATGCTTGTGTCTTGATCACTGGATTGTCTGGTCCAGACTCGATCATTTACAGATCGCTGCCATATGGCTGGAATATTGCGGCGTAAAACTAAACTCACTCACTCCTTGGATATTTCATTTAACTCATCAATACTTAACCATGTTCACGGGTATACAACATTTCTCCATCACCATATGGCTGATGCTATCACAGTTTTTAACGAATCATTCTTTTACCTCATTACAACTGTCCTAGAGGTATTGCGGGTTAGAAAAGGCCGTATACAATATATGCAGGCCATGTAAGGCTGTTCTGGGGGTTTCTAGGTGAGAACAGGTCCCCAGCAACCCGTGAGAGGTGACAGAATGGATCAGCAACTTGATAGATACAGCATCCTTGTACCCTGACAGTTGGATCATTGCTCAAAATAGCAATCAGTGGATTGTCTGGTCTAGCCTGGATTGCCTTCATCTAGCTAGATTATTGCTGAGTGTGGTATTAAACACCAAATGGCATCTAGACATGCATCTCTTCAACACGACAGACATATTTAAGGGTGATAGATGAATATATGCAAGGCCATGTAGCACTCACAATACGACACAACACTATAGTACTGTATCACCATACAAGGTTCACAACCCAATACATCAATACTCTTGTATCATAGTACCTCTGCAACACATTACAAGTTATATTGGTGTAAAATGTGAATAGTAACAGAAATTTTTATGACTCAGTTATCAGGATATGGTGGCAGTGGGTTACCCTTGTGGTTAAAGTGTACGCTCATCACATCGAAGACCTGGGTTCGAATCCCGTCAGGGGTACAATGTGTGAAGCCCATTTCTGGTGTACCCAACCATGATATTGCTGGAATATTGCTAGAACTATACTCCCTCCATCATTCTCCCCTAAGGGTGGTGGGGTAGCCTAGTGGTTAAAGCGTTCGCTCGTCACGCCAAAGACCGGGGTTCGATTCCCCACATGGGTACAATGTGTGAAACCCATTTCTGGTGTCCCCCGCCTCGATGTTGCTGGAATATTGCCAGCTCCCTCACTCCCCTCATTCTCCCCTAATCTGGAACAAAAGCAAGGTACTCACTCTGAGCAGTGAACACCTTGCCACAGTCGGCACACTGGAACACAGGGGCTTCCACAGGATGTTTGCAGGCTTTATGTTTGTCTAGTCTACTCGGTGTGGTGAAATCACGTCCACATTCGTCACAAGTCACAGGTACACCTCCTCCCTCCTCGTGAGCCCTCAGATGGTACCGCAGAGACGTCGCTCGGGAGAAGCCCTTTCCACATAGATTACATCTGTGAATCAAAATGAGAAACTATATAATGCTATGTCACAATGTGCTCCTAGTATTAGACTTACAATGTGTGCACATTCATTCTTTAGCAGGGGCAGCAGACTATTGGTTATAGCGTCACTCATCACACGGAAGACTTTGGTTAGATTTTCCACATGGGTACAATGTGTGGTGCCCATTTCAGTTGCCCATTTATGTTGTCCTCCGAAGTGCTGGAATATTGCTAAAAGCACAATAAAACAGTCACTCACCGAAGCAAGCCAGCAGCAAACAAACTGACTTTTAGGACAACTCAACAGGATTAAAAAGAATCACATTTCGCTAATCCTTTAGAATTTAAAATTGGTGAAGCGCAAACAAAACTGTTTACTATGTTTCCATTTTCTGTCAGTTTTATTCAGATCCAGTTGGTAGCAAAACTGAAGCATTGAGGACTGGTTCAGAATTACAACCCTCAAATGCTTCTAGTGATCAAGAACTACCATTACTGCAATTTTTCTGTTCTCAGCACAATTTAGTTGTGTCAAGCTAGAAGACCAGCATGTATTTCAAGGATGGGAACAGTGAGTACCTTCCTCAAATGCATCTAGTGATCAAGAACTACCATTACTACAATTTCCTTGTCCTCAGCACAATTTAGTTGTCTCAAGCTAGAAGACCAGCATGTATTTCAAAGATGGGAACAGTGAGGTCAGTCTTAATTTGAAGAGTCAGGCCAGACTATTACATCCCATGGCATGGTGTCTTAGGCCAAATAAAAAAAATGTTGTGGTTCCAATTACACCAAAATTTTGGGTGGGTAGGTAGGATTTTTTAAAAATATTTTTTTAAGAAGTAAAGTACAAACTAATAACACATTTATCAATGTATGATTGTTTATTCAATCAAGGTTTCGGCCATCATGTCGACTGTCTCTATCAGAATGACCGATGTCCGTTGGTGCCGGGTAAAAACAATGGTATCTTAAAGTTTTTTTCATTTAGACTGCACAAAAAAATTAGGGTCGGTACCAGAATTCAAGGGTCGTTCGGGTAATCGGAACAACATTTATTTTTAGGCCTTATGGTATGACATCATCAAACAACCTACCTTCCGCTTTCTTTACAGTTTAACCATGTCTCACAATATAAACTTAATGCTACAATACACAATGCATTATTCTGTAGCAACTAGTGGTGGTCCGATTAATTGAAATAATCGAAGATTGGTCGCAGTGACTAAACGACCAAGCAATCGATCATAATTTCTCATAATCGAACATAAAAAAGTCTGGAACACTTGTTTTCATTAACAATATTTTTCACATGGTTGGTTTTGTCTGTTACATTTCGTAAGCACTGCAATCTCGTTTCAAGTCATGATTGAATTTATCTTAAAGATTCCAAGAAATTTATGTTCCCAGCATACTAGTCATCCTTTAAACTAAAGATGTGAAATTTTGCCAACAAAAACCTAAAAGAACTACATGTGTTTTTCCATATTTTTATGAGCATTAACAAATTTCATAAATGACGCCAACCAATTATTTTCGATGATTGATCGGTAGTAATGAACCAATCATCAATTATGAGATTTGAACCAATTCCCAACACTAGTAGCAACACAGCAAATTCAAAACCGTTTTGAGCAATCCCAGCTTTCCATATGAAAAACTAACTATGGAGGAATAATAGCTTCTTGTACTTTTCTTACATCAACATCATGGTTTGGTTGTTGTTTTACGCCACACTCAGCAATATTCCAGCTATATGGCGGCAGTCTGTTATTATCTCAGTCTGGACCAGGCAATCCAGTGATCAACAGCATGATGTAACTATGTCAGCAAACCTGACCACCCGATCCCGTTAATCATCTGTTACGACATGCATGGGCTGCTCGGATCTTCACAGGTATCATTATGAACACTTACAGGTATGGAGTGTCTCCCGTATGTTTCCGCAGATGGATGCGCAGACTCTTGTTGTTGCTGAACTTCTTGGGACAGATATCGCAAGTGAAGGGCTTGATGCCGGTGTGCTTGTATACGTGCACTGGATACAGGAAATACATGAAGGTAGATGAGTTGGTCATCTTAAGCACTGGCCAGAAGCCAGCGTCAAGCAAAATAACTTTTGGTCTAGTACATTAACAAATATTTGTCAATGTATATTTAGGCTAAAACCTAACAAAAGTAATTCAAATATACGTATAAAGTGGCAGAATCCTTTATATAATAAGAAAACTGTAAAATTCTGACTATCATGAGGATGTGTTTATGAATTGTTTTCAAATAAATTATTTTACTCAGATCATGCTCTTAGACAACAACAGATATACTTGCACATTTATCAGAAAATTTGATAATACACTCTCGTACATATGCCATGGCACACTGAAAACAAGGTAATCAGACAATATTTCATTTTATTCTCCTTAATACATCTGGTTCCACTTTATCACTCTTTTGTTTTGTCCTTTCAACTTTTGAACCTCTGTAACCCCTAATACCTTATACTTTCACTCCAAGCAGAGACAGACAAACAGGTGCAACTAATCAAGATAACAAGATTAGCCAGTGACTGTTATCTTGATTAGTTACACCTGTTTACGTGTTTGTTTGTTTGTTGTTTAACTCCACACTCAGCTATATTCCTGTTAAATGGTGGCAGTCTGTCAATAATCTGACCACACTGATCCTGTTAGTCGCCTCTAACGACAAGCATGGGTTACTGAAGATCAATATTCTAACCCGGTTCTTCATGGGTCATAAGAAATAAGAAAAAAGTCTTACTTTTGAAATTAACTTGTCCCTTGATCTCCCTGTTGCAGAACTCACAGGTAAACTTGGGTGTTTTCTTGGGAGTTGATGCCACCTGAGATTTAATCTCAACATCCTTGACTTCTTTCTCTGCATCGGACTCGGCCTCATCTTCCTCCTGAGCATAGTCCTCATCCTCATCCTCGTCCACCTCCATCTGGGCATCCTCTGTCGTGGAGGGATCAGGGATGGACGCCACCGCTGATGCAGTTTCCGATACTTTCTCAACTGTTCCCTCATCAGTGAGGTCCCCTACTGTGGCTTTCACAAGCTCTGCAAAAGCATTCCCTGAACTGATGGTGGCATTGTTCACTTTGGACAGGATCACAGACTGTTCCTGGTCTTGGATTTGTTCCACACTGACACGTTCCCCTGGACTAGTCATCCGGACTCTTTCACTGAGCATCTTCAGGTCAGGAGTGTTCCACTGATCATACGGCACCATGACCATGTCCACTCTGTCTGACATTGACCGAGTAGTGGTCACAGGGATTCCTTGTTCTGGAATCATAGCACTTGTGGAATGGGATACGGACTGATCAAGTCCCTGAGTGTTACTGACTAGACTGTTTGTGGTTGGTTGTACGTCCACCACCAAGGTGGCCTCCTGATTGGACGGAACATGTTGGGCAACCCCCTTCTGTGGCTCTACCGATTCCACAACAACATTGTGAGATCCAGCACCCTGAGAATCCATCACATCAGTGTACACCTTCACATCTATCACATAATTTCCTGGTTCAACACTTGCCTCATCAACAGGCACTTCTCTTTCAGGCTGTCGAGGCACTGAATCATGACCACTCTTGTCCATCTGAACTCCTCTTTCAGCTCCTCCTTCAGCTCCACCTTCAGCTCTAACAAAATTCTGGGAGGGACCATGTGACTCCATGTCCTGGTGTAGCTTGTGGGACTGGGAGACATCAACCAGGGTTTTCACTGCAGCCACCTCCGCAACACTGACATCATCCACCTCCTCTGTCTCCATGTGTTCTGTCTTCATCAGGATCTGCATCACATTCTCCCCCAAGAGATCAGCATCCTGCTGCATACAATACCATCAGGTAAGTACAATCTGCCCCATACAATACAATCAGGTGAGTACAATCTGCACCACATCCTGCTGCACACAATATATACAATCAGGTCAGTACAACCTGCACCACATCCTGCTGCATACAACACAATCAGGTCAGTACAATCTGCACCACATCCTGCTGCATACAACACAATCAGGTCAGTACAATCTGCATCACATCCTGCTGCATACAATACAATCAGGTCAGTACAACCTGCTGCATATAATACCATCATGCACCACATCCTGCTGAACACAACACAATCAGGTCAGTGAAATCTGCACCACATCCTGCTGCGCACAACATATCAAGACCCATTTCACGTCATCTCTCCCCATCGAGACTCCAGAGATCCAAGCGAGTGAGTGAGTTTAGTTTTACGCCGCTTTTAGCAATATTCCAGCAATATCACAGCAGGGGACACCACAAATGGGCTACACACATTGTACCCATGTGGGGAATCGAACCCAGGTTCTCGGCATGATGAACGAATGCTTAACCACTCAGCTACCCCACCGCCCAGAAACCCAAGTAACTCACCTGACAGGCAATCTTCTCTTTGAACCAGTTGACCCGGTCAGTCATGTGCGTCCGGCGTCTCACCAGCTCCTCCTCCATATTGTGGCAGCGTACCTCCATCTGGCAACACTTCTTCACGAAGTCAGTGATGTCCTCCGTCATCCCCTTCCAGTAGTACTTGTCACGAACCACAATGTACGTCTTGTTGCGACCATAGTGATGCTCTGAGGGACCAACATAAACATATATGGGATTAATGGGAAATAAAGAATGAGGACTGACTGACTGAGCTTGGTTTTACGCTGTTTTTAGCAATATTCCAGCAATATCATGGCGGTGCACACCAGAAATGGGCTTCACAAATTGTACCCATGTGGGGAATCGAACCCGGGTCTTCGGTGTGACGAGCGAATGCTTTAACCACTAGGCTACCCACCCCCCCTAGAGAATGAGGACAATTCTATGGATATACAACTTCTTTATTCTGTATAGGCAATGTTCCGACATAGATTCTAATGTCGTTGTCAAGCAAGTGGTACATGAGAAGTAATTTTGGGTGATATTTACACGAGATGTTTGACAATAGATGAGGGACGAGGCAAAAACGAGCTGTTTATATATTAGAAGAGGCTGATAACACAGAAGCTATACAGGATTAAGTAGGTTCATTGGAAGCCAGTAGAGAGGAAGTACATGGTTGTATACATAAGAGATTAATCTATGTTGGAACATCGCATATACAGAACAAAGAAGTTGTATATCCATAAAATGGTCCTCATTCTTCATCTCCTCAACTTCTAGAATGCCAATCAAAGTAGAATGGGAAATAGTTACAACTGTGCTTGTAGGTTTGTTGTTTAATGATGCATTCAGAAAGACAATCCAGTGATTGATATCATTACCATCAATGTCAGCAATGTGGATATGCTGACATGCATTAGCCAAGTCAATAAGCTTGACCAGCTGATTCCAGTAGTGGCCTCTTTCTGCTGACTGAGTTTGGTTTTACGCCGCTTTTAGCAATATTCCAGCAACATCACGACGAGGGACACCAGAAATGGGCTTCACACATTGTACCCATGTTGGGATTAGAACCCAGGTCTTCGGCGTGAAGAGCCAACGCTCTAACCACTAGGCTACCCCACCGCCCCGTGGCCTCTTACATCATGCATGGGTTCCTGATGACCAATTCTAACTGAGCATATTCATGGGATAATGAGGGGCGGTGGGGTAGTCTAGTGGTTGGCTCGTCACGCCGAAGACCCAGGTTCGAATCCCCACATGGGTACAATGAGTGAAGCCCATTTCTGGTGTCCTCCGCCGTGATATTGCTGGAATTTTGTTAAAACAGCGTAAAACCAAACTCAGTCAGTCAGTCAGTCATGGGTGAATGAAATGAAATGAACAAAATGCATGAAGTGTGTTATTAAATGCGGATTATTTTATCATAATCATCTCATATATTCCTGCTTGTCAGGAGTAACAGAAAGTTAGCATATATATAAAGATAATTACAATGTCAATAGAAGAGTTTTGAAAATCCACATTAATGAACATACAATCTTGAAATCATAATAATCATAATAATAATCTTACAGAGACCATAGGTGAAACATACAGTGAACAACCCAAGGTACCATTGGCACTATAAGGTTAAGAGACACATTATCATCTGATCCTACCGGGTACCCATTCACTGCTGGGTGAATAGCAAATTTGTCAGCAAGTGTTGCTCAACTTCACTTGATATGTAACCTGCTCCTATATATCCTAAACAATTACGGGGCGGTGGGGTAGCCTAGTGGTTAAAGCGTTTGCTTGTCACGCAAAAAAGCCCTGGGTTCGAATCCCCACATGGGCACAATGTGTGAAGCCCATTTCTGGTGTCCCCCGCCATGATATTGCTGGAATATTGCTAAAAGCGGCGTAAAACCATACTCACTCACTCACTACTTTCCTCTCCTTCACCAACTATCGGCACTTATCCGGTGACAGTGTAACTTAATGATTACACTGATTAGTACCTGAGTGGGCCTCTCTGATGGCCTGTGTCCGTTCTTCCTCTGAGATAAGCACCCGTCTTGGCTGGTCCTCGCTGCTGTGTCGGGAGACGTAGTGCAGCACGGAGTCGATCAGCACGAAGCTCTTGCTCTTCCTCCTCAGACTGGACTTGAAGTTCTTGCTGCAGCTGTGGGGATACTTCTGCTTCTTGAGATACTCCAGCAGGTCCTCGTAGTTCTCCTCCCCACCATCATCTGTATCCTGATGCCCA
The DNA here is from genome assembly GCA_008038995.1 of Haliotis laevigata. Lineage (NCBI taxonomy): Eukaryota > Metazoa > Mollusca > Gastropoda > Lepetellida > Haliotidae > Haliotis > Haliotis laevigata. The sequence goes on from VKKT01000193.1 coordinate 77,266, forward strand.
GATACATGTTACCAGACATTTAGTATAGGACAGCCTCCGCCACGAGGACAGTATGGTCCATATTACACACAAAGTGGCGAGCTAACCAACTTATACCACCTGGGCCATGCACGTATGTTTAACATGACTGGACCCATGAAGATGTGGGACAGATGTGGGACAGAATTGGTCTTCAGGAACCCATGCTTGTTGTAAAAGGTGTGGTGCCTGACACTTGTGGTATATTTTAGTTAAAAAGCCTATAACAAATTATGGATAGTACGAACTAAAATTAGTGGTCGTTTTCACAGTTCATTATGACGGCAGTTTAATATCTTTTTCTTTTAAGATACACACTGATGTTGATTGAAATGAAATTAATTATCAAATAATTCCATCATCATCTTACTCTGAAGGTATATCCTAGATGACATCAATATCCTGTCTACTTACTCCTGAAACATCCATGTCAATGTCAAGCTCTTCTTCATCCATGGTGCCATCTGCCCGTTTGAGTGTTGTGTTGTGGTCTGATCGTGTCCTCTCCTTGCCATGGTCGCAAGACGGACATGCACGTACAAATGCTTCACAGTCTAATGTCAGACCCTTCCAGTATGTATTCCATGAATCAAGTCGGTCAATCACTTTGGTTCGACATACATGAGTTCCTACAAATATATTCAGATGTTACAGTATGGTGAACCTGTGTCAGAGATATTCGTAACATTACCTGTGTCAGAAATATTCCTGACATTACTTGTGTAAAATCAGGGGTGGAAATAACTTTAAAATTGCTAGTGTACTCCGGTACAGTGGCACATGTAAAATCACTTGTCCTGATCATTTTTCCACTACACCGGCCGTTTTCTTGTTAATTTCTTAAATAAACAACATTATTAACATTGGAAAGTCAACTGGACACCAGTAAAGCGTGATATACAAATTTGCTTGCCCGACAGAAAAAAGCACTGGACTCGGACGTTGGGCAATAGGTTATTTTCACCCCTGAAAATATATTTCTGACATAACCTAAATCAGAGATATTCAGTCAGTGATATTTGTCACATTACCTGTGTCAGAGATAAATCTAACATTACCTGTGTCAGTGATATTTGTCACATTACCTGTGTCCGAGATAAA
>VKKT01000193.1:87728-100338 GCA_008038995.1 Haliotis laevigata
GAGGTAACTCGTGGGTGAGTATTGTACGTCTGCTTCGGGAACTTCAAGGGATTAAAGTGTTCCATTCGAAAGGAAAAGGGAGATAAGCAAAGATCATGAGTCAGGATAAGTATAAAATATAAATTTTACTTAAAAAATTACATTTTTAGTATCCATAACAGGATACTGTATACATGACAGCTTACAACATGATTTCAATTCGTAGACTAACAGTCCTCAAAGAATATTCCCCAAAAGAGAGGCACTACAGCTATCCAGACTTACTTTCATGTAACTTCAAACTCATTTTGGTACATATATGTACTGTGAGTGACACAAAAATTGGCACAAACAGTTTGAAAAAGGAAGTATTCAGGCAACAATATTTGGGACAATGGCAAAGTGCAGATAGCGATGTCTTGAACAAACTGGAATATCCTCAAAGTCATTACGTTCTCACAAAGCACACAGAATCACAGATGTGACATACAGATCAGAGATAGCCATACAAGATCACAGGGGGTCTTTCAGGTTCACACATCAACATACAGGATCACTGGTTGACAAACAGAATCAAGTATCGACATGTATCTAAAGGTTTCAAAGGATGTCACTGTTACTCACTTGTTTCGGAAACAACAAAGTTCTCAAGGTCAAGGTCAATGCCAACCTTACTCAACAGGTCAGATCGAATGTGGATGTCGCTGAACTTTGTGGAGTCATTTTCTCGCAGGATGACACTCTTCATCACACCATAGCTGAAAAACAGGTCAATTGTGGAAAAATCCAGGACTGAAAGCATCAGCTAAATACATGCAAGCACATATGCTTTCCTCACATCAGGAACAAGATAATGGTTGACAAATCTTAACATACTGTATAACAAAGCCACAAATTATTTAAGTCAGGGTATTGACTCTTAGGTATTGTACAGCATTTTCTGTTTAGAAGACGCTACCTCTTCAGTATTTACAGCTAATTATCTAATCTTGATTCAGATTATCACAAAGATCACAGTCATGTGCATATTTGTTGTATCATACTGATTTTATCTACCTATACTTTCAATCAGGAAATATCTAATTATGATGTCCAACTCTTGTGTTTATGGAAGTATGAATCGTTCCTCCAGAGTTGAATAAAAAAACACTTAGTCACAGATACTTTTCCCAATGGTAGAAACAATGGTAGTGAAATAAGAAAGTAAGATAATTTATGGATAACAACTTCTTTATTATGTATGATGCGACATTTCGGTACAGATCCTTATACCGCAAGAGTGGTCGACAACGGTATAAGGCTCTATACCGAAACGTCGCATTATATATATAATATTATTATTATATGATTATTAATAAAGAAGTTGTTATCCATAAGTTATCTTACTTTCTTATTACTCGACCGCCTCCGTGGTGTAGTGGTTAGAGTGTACGCCCGGAGTGTGGAAGGTCGCAGGTTCGATCCCCGACTGCGTCATACCAAAAGACGTTAAAATATGGTACTTGTTAGTCGCTGCCTGGCGCTCAGCATTAATGGGTACAACAAGGACTGGTTGGCTCGGAATCAGTATAATGTGTCTGAGTGGGGTATTCATGCTTCACTGCGGCATGGTATAACAGTGGGCTAGCACCATAAAACCAGCTTAAGTCTGGGCTAGTACAAGCAGCCGCACATACACATACACATGCATGCATGTAGTCATTTGAGCGAAATATTCTCAAGCATGACGTTAAACCCAATTCCACCACCACCACCACTTTCTTATTACTCACCAACTTCAAAAATGCCAATCAAACAGATCAATGGTAGAGAAAGTTCATTTGTTCATCAACATGATCAAAATATATTCAAACGAATAAAGAGAATGCCTAGAATTAGAAGCGAAACACACATGACAATCTACCAATTACCCTCTACTGGATCTTCTTTCAAGTGTGAATTCAATGAGATTGAACATTAATCATAAAACTTATTATATTTACTTTCAAAACTGTTGTGATTTGAAGTAACTTTAAAGTTAAAGTAAAGTCAATACTGGTAAAACCACTTAAATGAACCAACAAGCATGAATATGATGCTGGGACACAGACACAAGCAGGTCAAATACATTATTATAGCCCATAGGCAGATTGCAGCACAACTAAGGGACCGAACTCTGCACAATCCTTGCACAGTCCCCTGTCATCCTGGACAGGAGACCTGAATGCAGTTAACAGACTCTGAAAACAGACCTTTGACTGATGTGCATTTCTCCACCATGGTCCTGGTAACAAGAATCACTGAACATACGTCAAGTACATCCAGTTTTATCCTTCAACATGTCCAGCATAGATACTCACCGACAGACAAGGTTGAGGAGGAAGTGTGTGATGGCTGGTGCCGACTTGTCAGCCAGTGTGGTCACCTCCGGCCACAGGGAGTAGATGTCCAGGCAGACGGCAACATACAGCCCCCGCCTCCCGCTCATGTACGGGCCGAGGATCTGCAGCTCCACCTGGTGCAAAATATAGGTATGATTAAGTCTGGCTAGGTATAAAAGTTCTAATAATAATAATATGGCCACTTATATTAGTGTTGGGAATTGGTTAAAATCTCATAATTGATGATTGGTTCATTACTACCGATCAATCAGCGAAAATAATTGGTTAGCGTCATTTATGAAATTTGTTAATGCGCTTAAAAATAAGGACAAAAACCATGTAGTTCTATTGGGGTGCAAAATTTCATATCTTTAAAGGATGACTAGTATGTTAGGAACATAAATTTCCGGGAATCTTTACGTTAAATTCAATCATGACTTGAAACGAGCTTGTAGTGCTTACGATATATATCAGACAAAACCAACCATGTGAAAAATATTGTTAATGAAAACAAGTGTTCCAGAATTGTTTGTGTATTATGAGAAATTATGATCGATTGCTTGGTCGTTTAGTCACTACGACCAATCTTTGATTATTTCAATTAATCGGACCACCACTAACTTATATAGTGAACTCCACACTGCAGGCACAAGCTCTGAGTGCATACAACATAAGGGACATTATTACCCCGGATAACCCAGGCTGCCTGTGAGGCGCTAGGAGGTTAATAGTCTTTTGACTTATGATCCCACCAGGTACCCGTTTTCTGCTGGGTGAACAGAGGCAATTATGAACAAAGTCACTCCGCTAAGGTGGGACCACATGTGTGTCAATAGATTTAGCAATAATTGGAAATAAGAAACATATATGATACATTAGTTTATTTGTTTAAGACATGCATGACACTAGCCACTAGATAATTGAGACTGGACTAGATGATCCAGTGACTACAATATCAGGAGCATTCTACACGGTATGGTCTGAGTGCAACCAGGAAGTGACGCCTGTCAATGTAATTACTGAGTCTGCTACGTCATGGTTGCTGGGATCTATTCTTCCCCAGGACAAATTACACAAAATTACAAAGTTTTAACATGGTAAAAGAATAACAAATGTGATAACAATGTTACAATACCTATATTAGAAGTAAAAGTATGGTATTGCAAATTTGAGCAAAATATACATGGAATTAGGGAATTCTGCTTTTATTGTCATTTTACCTAATTTGCATATCATAATCGGATAAATCTAAAGAACAAATGCTAATATAATTATCAATCATTCCCTGACTGCTTTCTTTAACTAATGATCACTTTTTCATAATAGACATTATAAACGATTCCCAAGTTGCAACAGTGCCATAGCACTGAAAATTTTGAAATGACACACATGGAATATTTTCAGTGTGCCCTGGCGGCACAACTAAAAAGATGAAAATAATTATCACCATGATTCATTTGATATAAATTTTGACTAACTCAAATGATTCAAAACTTATTTTGCCACCCCATCAAACTGTTCAGTGGCAATCTCAATCTCACAGCTTAACATGGGTGTGGCCATTTGAAAACCAGTGTGTAACAGGAAATCCTGTTTTGGGTGATAACATAGTTTGTGGGTTAGCTCATGGGTCAAGGACAATATGAAGCTGAAATAATTTTGCGGCCACATAGTGTACAGGAAATTCAGCTCTCAATTTTACAGGGCCAAGATTTTTTAAGCTCTCTTAGCGCTAAGATTGTCGTAAGTTAATGTTAATGTATTTCACTTACGACTACCTTAGCGCTAAGAGAGCTTAAAAAATCTAGGCCCTGAAACATGAAAAAAGTGATAACACACCTGGGCCTAGATATTCGAAGTTTTCTTAGCGCTAAGATAGTCGTAAGTTAATGTTAATGTATGTCACTTACGACCATCTTAGCACTAAGAGAGCTTCGAAAATCTGGGCCCTGGTTTACATAATGTTTATTTTGATTTATAAACAATAAATTGAAATGGCCTAATTGTTGAGATACTTTAAGTTGTATCGAAAGGTATGGGCACACTTATTTTCACACAGACCCAACTAAATCATCTCGCTGGGTCCCGTTGTAAGGTGATCGTAAGTCCCATACCTTAACATAGAATTACGACAGTCTTAGCACTAAGGTCGTTTTGTACAACAGAAACCTAGTGCCCTAAGACACCCTTTAAAAAAATCAAAATGCAGTTCTATCCCTGATTTCTAAGTATCAACCAGACAGAAATAACACAGACATACCTTTTCCCAGAAGTAGGTGGCGGGTTCCATGTCTGGCTGAAAGAGTTGTACAGGTGTGCTGGAGACCATGCTGGTGTTGCCGTCATTGTCCCCGCCATCTTCCGCATCCTGTTTGATGCCGAACAGCCGAGACAGGGATGGTGTGATTGACATATTGACGTTGCTGCGTGATGCTTGGCAGTAGGGGCAGTTATGTATGATGTCTCGTACGATGTGGGAAATTCCGACCCAGTAGAACCGACTGCTGACGGCATTGGTCGTCTTCTCAATACCATAGTGGGTTCCTGAAGAATAATGTTAGTCTTTATGTTCTTTAAATATAAAATGTCATTTAGAAAGTGGTCAAATTATATATACTTTATATTTGGGATTACACTTTCGCATGAAAGTACAGATTCTAGTATTTTTTTAGGTTGAGTCCATCCAGGATTCGAACCCATACTCTCAGTGAGTGAGTTTAGTTTTACGCCACACTCAGCAATATTCCAGCTCTATAGTGGTGGTCTGTAAATAATCGAGTCTGGACCAGACAATCCAGTGATCAACAGCATGAGCATCGATCTACGCAATTGGAAATCGATGACGTGTCAACCAAGTCAGCGAGCCTGACCACCCGATCCAGTTAGTCGCCTCTTACGACAAGCATGGGTTACTGAAGACCAATTCTAGTCTGGATCTTCATGGGTTATATACAACAAAGAGGCACAGACAACCAGACACATGTTTTTGTGTTGATTAATGCTAACAAGAGAGAAACTATCGGCAAACATCATTATTATGCACAGTAAAAATATACATAAAATCTCTACATGAATAGAATGCAGGTATACAAGTGATAACAAACATGGTCAATAAAATGTGAAATTTGATATAAATTATCACGAAACATATGATGATTTACCATTTGAATTGTATTTTGTGTTCCGCTAGACATTGTCTTTTACGCAGACTACTGTGTGTGTGGTCTCATAAACTATGGCAGAAACAAGCAAGCAATATGTTTATTTTGTACAAAACTACCAGTGATTCCATGAAATAAATACGCAATAGATCTGTGGATTTATAAAATACAGATATAATTTTGGATCAACAATCAAATTAAACTGTTGATCCACTGTTATTTTATCAGAAATAATAAGTACAAATAATGAGATAATTTGGCGGCAGCTTTTACAATAGATTTGGAAAAATAATAACCTTGAAATGATTGATTGCTATTGACAGATAATTTTCACACAAAACAGTTTGATCAGTAGCCGTTGAGGCCTCACCCAGCAGGTTTACTGCCAAAAGTCAGACGTCCCAAAAGTCAGACAAATCAATCAGGCGTGACTGTGATTACAACCTAGTCTTACCCACTCATATAATGAACCTGCCCCATACACTAAGGAGATGGTTTTCACATTTGTACAGAAATACTTTCATGAGAATACTAAGTGTCTCTGTAAGAATATGATGTTTACAATTACACACAATAATCTCTATATCTGTGCATAAAACTATGCCAAGCATAATTAGTGATAATTTATCTCATATTTCACATTTCATTTACCAAATTTGTTATTACCTGTTCATTTACCTTAAATCTCTGAGGGGATACTGTTTAGTTTTTTACTGTGTGTAATTATGATGTTCACAGATCGCTTCATGCTTTACATCTTGTAAGCATTAATCCACATCAAAAACATTGTCACTTTGTCTGTACCTCATTATTGTGTTGGAGTTTTGGTTCTGTTTAATGACTGACTGACTGACTGAGTTTGGTTTTACGCCGCTTTTAGCAATATTCCAGCGACATCACGGCGCAGGACACCAGAAATGGGCTTCACGCATTGTGCCCATGTGGGGATTCGAACCCGGGTCTTCGGCGTGATGAGCCAATGCTTTAACCATTAGGCTACCCCCACCGCCCCCTGTTTAATGCATGACAGGAATATATGCTTGCTATTTACCTCAGTGTTTTCTTATTTTCAATTTGTGTTATTATTCAGGTATTTTATCTGGTATTTAGAAACAGACAAAATAATTTCTACACATTTCCTAAGAATTATTTAAAGAAATATCCTTTTTAGTGGAAAACATATGTAATCTCTATTATCAATAAATATTATTAATCATAATTTAGACCATAACTTGACTGTATTTTATTCAAATACCAAAAATTATATTTCCATTTTAATGTGTAACGTTTTTGACACTTTCAAACTACTCCTGTCAAATGTCTTTACGTGAGGTGTGACCTTATTTCACGGTTCATCATTAAATTTCAGACCCCCGGATAAAACGGAAGCAGATTCGATTTGTCACCGCACCTTCCGGGTCAATATGTGCCTCCAACACCGTTTTGCGTCGTTCCTCCTCGCTGATGAGGACCTTCCGTGGGACGCTCTGCTTGGCGTTATCATCCTCGGCATTCGACTTTTTCCACTGTTCGATGAAATACAAGTCATCCCCTGTTAGAGAGAACGATTTGGCTCTTTTCCTGACCGCTCGTTTGTCACAGTCCGACAATCCTGGTGGATATTGACCGCTCTTCAAATATAAATAAACAGTAGATAGATTTATGTGTCCTTTCAAAATATGCCCCCTTCCATCCTTTTTGGGGGTCTTCTTCATTGTGCACAAATCTTTCTGTCAAATTTCACCAATATGTACTCTATCAAGGGTATCGAATTTTAGAGGCAGCAGTACCGCCTCAGCCGAGCGACCACCATCTTGAAATGGGACCCGGATAAAATCCTCTAGGCCGGGAAATGTGAAAAGTGGGAGCGAAAGAATATAAACGCTTAAACCGAACATTAGAAAACAAAGCCTTTTGAACGTCAGTCAACAGGCCCTGTCGAAGTAAATATATTATCTGCGACCTTTGATTCAGACTTCAAACAAATATTCATACATATTTGAACAAAAGTATATGTGTTTGGTATTTAATAGCAATGAAATTAAATAGTAGGACCTTCTTAATAAATATCCCATGACATTTCAATGCAAACATAAGCACCTTCATGAAACAATAAAGTGTTCACAAATGAATACAGCATAAAGTTTGTGCATATCAAAATATAATGGAATGAGAAACAATGGATAAATTCAAAGCAATAAGTACACTTTGCTCTTTCTATGGTAATCACTGATGGTGATTTCAACCATTGTAGCTGTCTCTATCATAGACAAATCATTAATACAGACAAACATAATAATTCAAGTTCTGTGCAAGTTTAATGATGCTAGCCATGACAATGACAGTTTATTGGTGCTAGCCAGGACAATGACAGTTTATTTATGCTAGCCAGGACAATGACAGTTTATGGGTGCTAGCCAGGACAATGACAGTTTATGGGTGCTAGCCAGGACAATGACAGTTTATTGATGCTAGCCAGGACAATGACAGTTTAATTATGCTAGCCAGGACAATGACAGTTTATTTATGCTAGCCAGGACAATGACAGTTAAATGGTACTATCAAGGACAATGACAGTTTAATGATGCTAGCCAGGACAATGACAGTTTAATGATGCTAGTCAGGACAATGACAGTTTATTGGTGCTAGCCAGGACAATGACAGTTTATTGGTGCTAGCCAGGACAATGACAGTTTAATGATGCTAGCCAGGACAATGACAGATTAATGATGCTAGCCAGGACAATGACAGTTTATTGGTGCTAGCCAGGACAATGCCTGTTTAATGGTACTAGCAAGGACAATGACAGTTTATTGGTGCTAGCCAGGACAATGACAGTTTAATGATGCTAGCCAGGACAATGACAGTTTAATGATGCTAGCCAGGACAATGACAGTTTAATGATGCTAGCCAGGACAATGACAGTTTAATGATGCTAGCCAGGACAATGACAGTATATTGGTGCTAGCCAGGACAATGACAGTTTAATGATGCTAGCCAGGACAATGCCTGTTTAGTGATGCTAGCCAGGACAATGACAGTTTAATGATGCTAGCCAGGACAATGACAGTTTAATGGTGCTAGCCAGGACAATGCCTGTTTAATGATGCTAGCCAGGACAATGCCTGTTTAATGATGCTAGCCAGGACAATGACAGTTTAATGATGCTAGCCAGGACAATAATGATGCTAGCCAGGACAATGACAGTTTAATGATGCTAGTCAGGACAATGACAGTTTAATGATGCTAGCCAGGATAATGACAGTTTATTGGTGCTAGCTAGGACAATGCCTGTTTAATGGTACTAGCCAGGACAATGACAGTTTAATGATGCTAGCCAGGAGAATGACAGTTGATTGGTGATAGCCAGGACAATGACAGTATATTGGTGCTAGCCAGGACAATGACAGTTTAATGATGCTATCCAGGACAATGACAGTTTAATGGTACTAGCCAGGACAATGCCTGTTTAATGATGCTAGCCAGGACACATGGCACTTTAATGATGCTAGCCAGGACAATGGCAGTTTATTGGTGCTAGCCTGGACAATGACAGTTTAATGATGCTAGCCAGGACAATGACAGTTTAATGATGCTAGCCAGGACAATGACAGTATATTGGTGCTAGCCTGGACAATGACAGTTTAATTATGCTAGCCATGACAATGCTTGTTTAATGATGCTAGCCAGGACACATGGCGCTTTAATGATGCTAGCCAGGATAATGACAGTTTGTTGGTGCTAGCCTGGACAATGACAATTTTATGGTGCTAGCCTGGACACATGTTACTTTAATGGTGCTAGCCCAGACAAAGCCAGTTTAAAGGCTGATGTAGTTCTTTAGTCTTAATATATATTTCTTTTAAAATCCAAATATTTTGCATGTATATTCTTATAAATAATTAGTTGTCAGTTTGTTAAATTTTGCCAGTCAGCAACAACACAGTATATCTGTACTTTTGTGTCACTCTCTTATTGACCCAGACCAAGAAGCTCAATAGACTGATAGGCCAAGCTGACATCTATTGTTTAACTGCATGATTTGTTCATCCTGAAAATCTATCAGCACATCACAGAACTGTCCATGTCAGCAAAGGGACAAGTTGTCACAAAAAATCAAGTGAGTTAAATATCCATTATTTATATATTGTATTGAAAAAATGCAATATCTTTGCATTGTCTTTCTGAGTAAACTAAATATATGAACTATAAGATAAAAATAAGTTATGAGTAATTATTTAAATATGTCTAAAGATCCCTAAATATTATGTCACTGCTAGTGAGTGAATGGATGTGTGCAAGTATTATTTCATTCTAGAATGTTTAATAGGGTTTTGTAGATATAGTTTGTTTAACATATAAATTTAGATATAATGCATGCACATCTTTGTGAATAGTATATGTACATTGTTGTATTTTCGGTAAGCGTTACGCCAGTAACCCCCACTTGAAATGTATTCTATTTATTAGGATTATTTTGAGGGGTTAGAAGTTAGGTTTAGGGTTAGGTTTAGGATTTATGGTTAGGTTTAGGCTTTTTATGAAAACCATAGGCCGATATTCTATTGCATTGAATGATTAAAAATAAAGTGGGGTTATTGGCAGAAATATTTCCGTAGATTTTAGTCTACATGGTGTGTGTAACATCCTTCAGGTCCAAGAATATGGAACTCCATAAGTGTGGCAGTTGAGATCACTTCCTTGTATTAGTTAATAGTAGGCATTGTTTGGAAGGAGCTCCTTACGTACCCCCCGTCTATTTTATATAAGGTACTTTTCATTATTTGTATATTTTTGTATTGTTTGAAAAAATTAGATGGGGGGTACGTAAGGAACTCTTACCCATTATTTTCTTTACATTTGAGCAAGACCGGGGTTATATATCCATGTTATATTCATGTTTAGTGCCATAGCTCATGTCTTTCTGATTGTATCCCAATTGTGTAGGACCGCCTCCGTGGTGTAGTGGTAAGAGCGTCCCGGTTCTGCTTGGTGCGATATTGCATTGCCTTCAAATTTGGAGACCGCCTCCGTGGTGTAGTGGTTAGAGCGTCCGCCCGGAGAACGGAAGGTCGCAGGTTTGATCCCTGACCGCGTCATACCAAAAGACGTTAAAATATGGTACTTGTTGGTCCCTGCCTGGCGCTCGGCATTAATGGGTACATCAAGGCCTGGTCGGCTCAGAGTCAGTATAATGTGTCTGAGTGGAGTATTCATGCTTCACTGCAGCGTGGTATCTCAGTGGGCTAGCACTATAAAAGCAGCTTCAGTCTGGTCTAGTACAAGCAGCCGCACATACACATACACATACACGTCGTCATATGAGCGAAATATTCTCAAGCACGATGTTAAACCCAATTTCACCTCACCTCACCAATTGTGTAGACCCGTGAAGGTCCGGGTTAGAATTGGGTCTTCAGCAACCCATGCTTGTCGGAAAACAGTTCCTTCCGTTCCCCCAACCCTAAACTTAACTCTTAACCTAACCCCAACCCTTACTTAAAGTTTGGACTCTTAGTCATTTTTGTTAGTTCTCTGGTAATTGTTCCCTTAAGTTTTGTTAATAATTTTAGCATATGTTAACTTATAAACATTACTAGTATTTGGGATGGGGCAACGGGAGGAACTTACTGCTTGTCATAAGAAGCGACTAATAGGATGGGGTGGTCAGTTTCACTGACTTGGTTGACACATGTCATCAGTTCCCAATTGCGCAGATCGATGCTCATGCTGTTGATCACTGGATTGTCTGGTCCAGACCCGATTATTTAAAGACTGCTGCCATATAGCTGGGATATTGCTGAGTGCGGCGTAAAACTAAACTCACTCACTCACTCCAACATAGCACTTAACCTCTCACAAAGATCCAAGTGGCAACTGTTCTTCAGAAACCCATGTTTGTCGCTAGAAGTGAGGCCAGACATGTCATCGCATCAAAATTTGTAGATCAATTTTCATGAAGGCAGTCACCAGATTGTCCGATTTATTTAAAGACCACTGTCATGTTGGTAAACTATTGCCGAGCGTGGCGTCAAACAACAAAGGAAGAAACATACAACCAAACAGCTAATTTTCACCTGTCAGGCTCATAACAAACCAAGTGTTTGCAACCAACATGGCAATGTACCGTGCCGCTAAAGAAGAATTATTATTATTATTATAGTATATTTATATAGCGTACATATCCACTGAACTGGTGCATGCTCAAGGTGCTGGTATTTTTCCCTCTATCATTGGATGTCAATCTCAACGGCACATCGTATTATCAATCTCAACTCCCTGGGGAGTATACAACTCTTGCTGCCACTAGGCGCACCCAGTTATTGTGGCTTTCTCAACGAGGTACCCATTCACAGTTGGGTGGACTGGGACTCATAAATGCTGTACTTTGTCCAAGTTTACTGCACATTGCTGTACCCGCAACTTTGTGTTTGCACGTATTGATGTGGCCACCATGTTGTCATATACCAACGGATTCGTGGGTTCTTTTAAGTGCACAGGGTTGTGTACTGTACACTAGGGGTTGTGACAACACTGAGAATGAAATACAACTACTAGTTTTTATCTTTTGGTCACATAGAAGATTACCTTTTGTGTGATGTAGTTGTTAGTCATGGTCACTGCTCTGAATCTTATCCTAACTCTAAAGATATTTCAGGAATATAGAGATTTGAATGTACAGATGCACATATCCACTGTCAGTATCAGTGAGTATTAGGGCTGGGATGGGTCCAAAAGTTCGACCCGGGTACCCCATCCATTATTACCCTACCCGGATACCCGTTATGTTAATTCCTGACAGCAAATTTGTAAGAAATGGCAATATGTTCTTCAGCTCTAAGGCTAAAATTATGTGAAATGTTTTGTGGTCAAAGTGTCATTGAAGATAAAATCAAGGTCGGCCAACTCGACTGGTGTCTTCGTAATCTCCTAATGTAGGCTGTCACCAAATTTGAAGGTGAGGTGAGGTGAAATTAGGTTTAACGTCGTGCTTGAGAATATTTCGCTCATGTGACGACGTGCATGCGTGTGTATCTGTATGTGCGGTTGCTTGTACTAGACCAGACTTAAGCTGGTTTTATAGTGCTAGCCCACTGAGATACCACGCCG
>VKKT01000193.1:149505-165154 GCA_008038995.1 Haliotis laevigata
ATAAAACCAGCTTAAGTCTGGGCTAGTACAAGCAGCTGCACATACATACACACGCATGCACGTCGTCATATGAGCAAAATATTCTCAAGCACGAGGTTTAACCCAATTTCACCTCACCTCACAAAACATCAATTCACATCTTATGGCGTTCACATAGAGATTATAGTACTAGATGTAAAAGTGCAGGAGTCCATGGATCTCGAGACTAACATAAAGTTGAACTCATTCAGAGGAAACCTAAAGTGTTCTATCGTGAAAAGGAACGATGTGGTAGCTTAGTAGTTAAAGCGTTCGCTCGTCACGTCCAAGACCTAGGTTCGATCCCTAACATGGGTACAATATGTGAAGCCAATTTCTGGTGTCCACCGCCATGATATTGCTGGAATATTGCTAGAAGCGGCGTAAAACCGTACTCAATCGTATCTCTATTTTGAAAATCACATCATTCATACAGGGCTAACAGGTATGTAATCTGTGACGTACCGTATTCTGTCGAAAATCACTGGATTATGTCAACAATGCTCAAATAGAATATTACCAGAAAATGCAATACGCATGACATATTTGTTTACAAATGTTAACCCTATCTATTTAACGTTCAGTTCTGATTATATTGTACCACTGGGATATTATATACGTCTTATCAACCGATGAGTGTAACATAACCCCGTTAAGCAGAGAATATATACCCGTCTTGTCTCTGCAGTCAAGCATGAGACCAGCTTGTTTACAGAGAATATAGTAAATGAAGAGACACACGACTCCCACTCGACATATGCAGCGACAACCTCTGACACAATCAGAGCGTGACGATGTGAGGGGGACAGCGTTGTAGCACCCCACTGTATCCTTGAATCCCGCCTCACGCTCCGTGGATAATTCCTATAACAGTTCCAGCAGGTGCACGTCGATGTAACAACAAAGAGCCGAGACCTGCACGTTAGTATTACGGTAAGTTGTGAATCTGTTCCTTATCAACGACTGATTTTAAGTGAAGGAATAAGTTTACTGAATTAAAACATCTCAACGCCTACAGGTTTAGGAGCCAAGCAACAGTAACCGACCGTTGCGGAATGTAAACATCTGCCCACAAATCTCACTTAGGAAGCGCGGTCAAATTTGAATGCGAAGAGATGGAAGGTAAATCATCGTTTCATTGATAATCGATCTAAAGAGTTAAACTGACCACGATTAGACATACACTGCCTACGTTGCACGGTGCGTTATCGTCAGCTGTGTTACGAACTTTTAACACGTGCTACTGTCGTCTTTCTATCGAAGCTCATGTCACCGTGAATGGCTGGTTGTATAGTCATCGATAAGCTATGCCACATGTGAACAAACCTATGTTTAGTGTTTATGACTAGTCGTAATAGCGTTTGTCAGGTCGTATCATCGGGACAGACCGGTTTGACAGTTCAGGTCAGGTAAGTGCACTCGGTATTCTGCAATATTTCATTCCATATCTGCATGTAATATATATCTCTGTAATTTGATATACTTCAGACGTGTTTCTTAATGTGTGGATTGCAATGTAAGGCTATTTCGTTGTTGAGCCTTATTGCAGTCAATAGCAAGAGAAGTTAATGCAGCATTCCTCTGATGCAGAAGGTCGACTTGATGTTGACATATATTTTGGGTCAGATACACATACACTAACGCTAGTACCGTCACATTGACATATCAAATCACCCTTTTCCCGATCAAACACTAATGACCTGGTGGGCCCGTGCGTGAAATATACGCATTATGTCGGAAAGCAGATGTTAAACCTCCAAATAATAATCATCATCATCATCATCACCTACACAATTATACGTCCATCAGTAATCCTTGATAAGGATGAGGAGAAGGTGATAGTCTGTCTCACAGTCCCTGAACTACATTAGTGTCCTCACTGCCTAGCTATAAAGCCCTAAATGAAGCAAGTCTAGATTTTCCCAGGTTCCACCTGAATCTCCCAACTCACTGGGGCTCCTTTTCAATTTAAATGGGTTTATTTGTTACTATCAAAATTATATATATATTCAGGGACTAGGCGTTAGTCTAGAGAGGGTGTCAGTGTTATCATGCCAAATGCACTTAGTGACAGTTAAATCCGATATAACCGGATTTAAGATCTCGAAAGTCGACTTTTCGTTATGGCAGCCTATGCATCACTGAGCATATATTCTAAAAATAAATATTAACCGGGCCTATCAACAGTGAATACTTATTACCCCTTATAAATGTGTCCTAATCGATGGACGTCAGGTGGATGTCGACAGAATAGCTGGATAGTGAGGATGTAAAGTCGTGTAAATGTACGGTATCTTTTCCAAGATGTTTCCTTACTGTGTGTGGAGATAGCAGAATGGCGCCCTCCATCTGTCTTTAGGATCTGCTCCTTTCCAGGTCGCTTGAATACGTCCGCATGTACGGCATCTCACCGCTGTTTGTTGAGGGCTTAAGTCTGTTTGTTGGTAACTTTTAACTGGTATTATTGTGGATCAATCTCATTAAAATCAGATGATTCACACCGACACCTCTCCCCTTGCCAAGCTTAGCCGTCAGGGGTAGCTAATAGGAGTAAAAAGTAAAATATGTATAATTGTATTGTACTCATTCATAAAACTGATTGTGAGTTTGAAGAGAGACATCTTTAAACGTTTATATAGTTTAACAAGTCCGAAAGAGGATATGTACAGAATGGAGTGTACACCTCTGCACTAATAGATGTTACATAACATATTAATATTCAAAAGTGTGCAAAAAATATATCACATCAGCTGTATGATTCGAGTAACATTTTTGTTTCGTACAACTTGTACTCAAAGACAATAAATTAACTTGTGGTACATTTTCCAACCACTGAAAAGAAGAACTGTATATATCATGAAATTGAAATTGGGTTGAACGTAGTCCTTGAGAATATTTCGCTCATATGACGAGTATATATCATGACAAGAGATGTGTGTGTTATTGTATTATTTTTTCATTATTAATGAATAATATCCATAAACGTATAGCACTTGTCAGCATGTTATTTATCTCAATGTTCGATAATGATTTGTCCTCTATCTCTATATATGTGTATGAAAATGGCGGCGAAACACTTTTGCATAATCTACCTTTAGTGTCATTAAAATATGTTTATCATACAAAATCAAATATAACAAGCTGGGCTTTTGAATTCAGATGTATACATGAGGCCTATATACCAACGAAAAGAATTGATACTATCGACTGATGTGTTTCCCATACACATACAGGCAGGTTTATTCTTAGATAATAATAAGAGATCAATCGGAACGACATTTTGTGCTATTTGCATTTCAGTGATGTTTATGAGCGAATACCTGTGAGTAGAAAGAAATCCCAAAGTATATAAGGACATAACCTGCTTGTTGGATAAGGGATGACGTCAGTTTGAATTAAATTGTAGTTATGTTTGATACGAATGTAGGAAAAAAAGAAAGCGGAAAAAAAGTAAGTGAAAAAAAGAAAATGGAAAAAAAGAAATAAATGGGGCAAATTGGGCTGCGCTGTTGTCGACCACTTTGGACATAGAAAACTCAGATCTGAAGAAAGAACACAAYCATCCCCCAGAACAAACTGACATCGCCTATGCCAAGTGTCGAGTTAAGATGACAAAGCTAGCCTCTTCTTCCCATGACAAGCCAGCACAGATTGTTGCCACTGCAGTGTCGGAGGCTGAGAGAGAGGTACAGATGAGATTGCCGGCCATGGAGCACACAAATACCGTTTGATACACACCTGTCTTTAACGCCGAGCTGACTTTTCACAAACCTTTTTCCTTCCCATATTATGTTCATTTTGTTAATTCGACACGCCTGTACTTTTCGTGTGAATTACAAACAATCCAGATCCTGAGACGGTCATCAAGTCAATTTAGTGGACGTTTTTTTCAAACTAACTATACTTGGTTTATTTTAAAAATTTAATTTGTATCTTGTATATAAGACGGCTGAAATATCTGACATTATACTGTGGATAGGTTTCACCTTTGGAGAAACTGTGTCAGATCAACATTTGATATGTATCACTCAACGTCAAAAGTAACGTAAAGGGAGCAGTTATTGTGTGTGTGCCATTAAATGAAGGCTCCCCAAACAGCGCATAAAGTGATGACGTTTCTCGCAATATTTTGATCAGTTATGACAGTGCGCGGAAATTCAAGAAGTGGTAAGAAGTTGATATCCTGTTTGGGAGACTCATGTATCTTATGGGGACAACAAACTGGATAGATGATGTGTATGGTAGTATATATGCCATCAAGAACAGTTAAGGTTGGTTTAGTTTTAACGTAACAATCTCGATAGCAGCGTTAGCTTGGGGTCCATTTTGAAGTTTCCACTGGCACTGCTGGCAGCCATAAACAAGCCTATATCGTCGGTAGTATCACATTTCATATGTTTGCCTGCAGTGGAACCCTCGATAAGATTTCCACAGCAGCTGAAATGTTAAAGTAATTAAAATTCTTGTGGCGATGTGACACTGAGTACATAGCTGGTAGTTTATCCAGGTCAGCGCAAAGCAAAAGTCCCCAAAGCGCTCGTCGACCTGACGTTATGCGAAGTAAACATGAGGAAGAATATGTACTGTACGGTCAGTGTACATGTAATACAATTACACTGGTCAGTCAGAAACACCAGCGCAAGCGGGATAGAAATAGCAAATCGCCGAAGGAAAACATAGATCTCCTTACATTTCGGAACTTTCATTTAGCACAGCGCATATGTGATTCATATTTCCATGCGTTTTGTTGGTTGTTTAACTCCGCACTCAGCGATATGACAGCAAATAATCGAATCTGGGCCAGACAATTCAACGATTGACATCATGGGCATTGATCTGCGCAGTTGAGATACGATCGCATGCATCAACCATATCAACGAGACTGACCTCCCGATCCCGTTAGTTGCCACTTATGACAGGCATGGGTTGCTGAAAACCAATCCAAACCGGATCTTCTCGGGTATTCCTGTATTGAGATGTGTATTACACCAGCGTGTTGATACGAAACTATCACCTGATAATCAAGAATGATCTTGAGAAGGAAGTAACGGTTTCTGTTGTCACCCGAGATGACCTCCTCTGAATCACAACGGGACTATTTTGTCGGGGGTCAGTCCTGCGTGCGAATATTACAGGTATCCTGACCCTCGTGTCTACTTGCCAGGTCAGGTTTCAGGTGTGAATATTGTATACCGTGCGTGTTGACGCACATGCCGACCTCTGCTTCTTCAGTACAATAGAGGTTGGGAGATGGCACGCACTCAAGACGTTGTCAAACAGATCACACGTTTCTTCTGTGTGCTCCCACAATGTGTTGAGGAGTTAAAAGACGATTGCCTTAATTGATACATTCGAGTACAAAATATTTTTGTTGCTGAGTATGATTCGCACCCCCTTCAAGGGGATTCAGTATTTTCGAGAAAAATGCGTTTCGAGAGAGCCTGTCCATCAGATCTCATTAGTCGCCTCTACGTCAAGCATTGCTTGCTGAAGACCAGTGCTTAGGCGTATCTTCATGGGTATTCCTGTATTGTAGTATTTGTTATAACAGTATAGGCCATTGGCCAAGTAGAACCTATCACCCAAAGGACCCAACATCAACACCTGACTTTATCTGTCTTGTATTTCATTTGAGTTGTCCTACCATGGTATCCTATTTCTAAAGCTTGAATGCGTTGTACAGTCTAAAGTATTTTGTTAGAGTATCATTATAATCTATTATCAACATTTATGTTTCAGGTTTTTAACCTTGATCACTCTGACATAAAAATAGTTGAGGAAAAGATTTATTTTGTGGTGTTAAACAATTAGTATGTGTCAGGGAACATAAAATATTATTTGGTCTTACAGAGGTGCTTTTGAAATAAAACGTCATTGCAAAGAATACCCAATCTTGACTATCCTCAGAAGTAAGTTCTGTGAAAATTATATGAATTGGTGACAAGCATGGCCTCGAGTTAGATCATGAGGACATTTGTGATATGTCATGTAGGTATTATCTTATTAGTATTTTAGTAGACTTTTAGCATCACATATCAATAATGTATAACCTGGTTTGAGAATATAACACCCAGTAGCTGGTACCTTTACAGAGCTACAGATAACYTTTTGGGTCATTGAGTTAAGTACTCGCTTGTGTTCATCTCAATTGGGTATCCTAATCTTCCTTTGAGTAACCTTATAAATTGTACCCACCTCACTCAAACTCAATTGGGTATTTTGCCATTTTCTATTATTTGTGAAAACAGAATAAAGTTTAAATGTTGGTTAACGTGTGTGTTATTTATATTTGATCTGTAATATGAGAAATGATAAGAAAGACTGCAAGTTGCCAAGTTCATGTGCTGAAATAGAACCTCTAAATATACCTCTGAGTCAGTTATTCTATCTTTCTTCTGTAACCGCCATCTGTAACGCATGGGTCTGCTTACTTCAAATTCTAGTAGGTTTGCTGAGTACGCAAGCTAGGATTTGACATCGTTGTGTGCACGCATGTTAGATCATATTTATTGAGTATTTACAAAAATTCAAGCGTACTTGTACGCAATAGACTTGAAAGGAATTGAGTTTTCACATAAATGTTTTGCGTAATTTACGCAGATACGCGGCTTATCTGTACCTCTGCTTTAGGTTTGATAGGAATCCTCTTTCATATTGTCCCCAACCATGATAGAATTGTTTTTAAAACTGCAATATTCCACCTACATCGCGCAGGCTTGTAAATAATCGCGTCTGGGCCAGGCAAACCTGTGATTAATATTTTGTGCCAACACCATGGAGGTACAATGTCACAGCCAAGTCACTCAGCCTGATTCCCGATAAATAACGTTAATATCTGTATTGATGTGACGAATACCCACAAATTAGACTGTATGTATTTTCAAAAGGCCACACACCTCCAGTGGCTTGTCATTTTACCTTGATCCTAGCTCACGATGCGATCAATTTTACTCGTTGTACAGTTGCCACAATATTTACTCACTGAAATGTTATTTAATAATTGTTGATTAATCTTTGTGTCCGTTTGTTGAGTAATATTACCAGGGAAATAGGTACCACATCAGTTTGACAATCTTAGAAACTCGTCCTTATTCTATTGTATTTTCGGGGAATCTAATGTTAGAAACCGATATGTGTATAATATTTAAAAGGCACACTTAAATTACGAAAACAAAAATGGCATACATGTATGCATGCATTGCGGTGGGAATATCGAACATAGACTAATTTGATGCCGTGACATGTTGGATAAAAAGGTCCTTCTTCAATTAGGAAATGTTTTTGTATGATGAATTTGCTGATATATTATTTACAATAAATACTTTTGATATTTCACCGAGTCCAATTCACATTGTCTTGGCCATTAAATATAGATAGTCACGACAGCGGCATAACGGCGCTCTTGTAACGCAAGAGTTATCTGCCCTTGGCACGCGTGGGTGAAAAAATAGTTATCGAGCAGGTGTGTTCCGATTTCTAAAAATAGCGACCAATGAAAATAAGCTTCAGTGATGAAGGCCATATTGATACACACAGTAACATACACACAAGCACATGAATGCACGGACTAAGCACAGTCCGATGAGGATAACGGGAAAATCGCAATGGGAAGGCGAATTAAGAAAGGGTTTTCTCAACCAGTGAAGCCCACAGATGTTGTTCAACGTGAATCCACGCCGGAAAGTCCGTGCACACCGTGAGTAGTCGCTTCTATGGTTGATGACGGGTGACCTACTCCACTTTATGTTTTGAATCAAATGCTTGAGTTGAGGACGCGATCGGCTTGGAGGGAACCCCAGACCTTTAATTTTCCTCTCATATTTACACGCATAGTTGTCTATGGAAGCCCCATTTGTCCAAAATCAGACGAGGGGAGTATGTTTGTGACTATTTCCTATATTGCACTCGGTAATTCCGCCGGTACTGGATAGCAATCAGATATTGCGTTATCAGTGACAATCACCGAGATCTTTTGGGATGTAAAAGCTGGTATTAGGGAATGCACTTTGACACTTGTTATGACTGTTGGTTATCATGTGTTGCTATTCGGTTCATGTAAAGGTTTTGGTTTTCTTAGATTTGTGTTTCCTCTGACATGAATTCAATTACCAACTTTCATCTAGATGCATATGCAGGTAAAAATGACACTAACTCAGAGCAATGTTGGTTATGATTATGCATAATGCTGTTAACATTTAGTTATTTTCATGCAGATGCCATGTAGCAGACAGGGTTTGGATTATTTGAAATGAAAATGAAGGCATGGCCTGGGGTGGTGCCATGTTTATGTTTGATATGACCTGTTTATGACATCGTATTTTTCAGTAGCAAGCACTAAAAGTGATTGATCTTCAGCTTTGTGGACATATTGTCTTTGTGATGACACGAAGTTGTATGCTAACACTTTGTGTGATCTATCGGTCAAGTTATTGGCTTGTCACTTTAACATCTTCAGGAGTGACCACATAATTCAGTAGCTGTAGTCACTATGCACGTGTTTGTTATCACGTTGCCACCAGTGTTGTCAGAAAGGATAATAACTTGCCAGGATGGTCACTGATAAGAAATAATACACTGGTTCAGAAAGGAGGTTATATGCATTGTCGAAGCTAATATTAATTAGTAGAACCACATGATAAGTGTGATTCTTTTAGTGAAAAAGCCATGTTAACAAATATGCATGAACAGGATGAAAGGCAAGGGATACGTATCAAAGTCCTGAATCAAAAGATAAAGATTTAGTGGTCCATAGATTTAAGCTGTAGAAGCAAACATCAAGTACCCAATTTCCCCCATAATTTTAAAGATGACCAGTAATAATTTCTGTGCAAACATACCGGTAGTACCTTTCTGTCTCCTACAGTAGAGAAACTATGCCAGCATAATACACTGGTTCAGCATATTTTCATAAACATTAAGTACTGATTCATGTACTGGTATAGATAACAGTTCAATAACCACTCCATATTATGTTTTAGCATTGTAGAAGAAAAGTCTTTACACACAGATTTATCATTAACACTTGTCTTGTGTCTATCTGATATTATTTTAAATTTCCTATGTTTTCATATACACATGATGGTCATGTGTAGCGTGATGTGGTGATACAAAGGTGTATCTACATTCATCATGATCATATGTTTGTTTGTATTAATGGTGTCATGATTGGTTGTCGTCAATCAAAATAATAGTGATTGTCAGAACCAGTGTTCTTTTTGTATGGGTAGGTCCTAGTGGTGGTCCGATTAATTGAAATAATCGAGGATTGGTCGCAGTGACTAAACGACCAAGCAATCGATCATGTTCTCTCATAATCGAACACAAACAATTCTAAAACACTTGTTTTCATTAACAGTATTTTTCACTAGGTTGGTTTTGTCTGTCACATTTCATAAGCACTACAAGCTCGTTCCAAGTCATGATTGAATTTATCTCAAAGACTCTAAGAAATTTGTGTTCCTCCATACTAGTCATCCTTTAAAGATGGGAAATTTTGCCAAAAAAACCCCCAAAGAACTACATGTTTTTTTCTTTATTTTTTGTGCATTTAGACATTTCATAAATGACGCTAACCAATTATTTTCGATGATTGATCGGTTGTAATGAACCAATCATCAATTATGAGATTTTAACCAATTCCCAACACTAGTAGGTCCTGATCCCTTGTCTGGGTTACAGCTGTAAGTGTCATGGCCCAGCTAATACATTGATAGTGTATTGCTACCTCCTATCCCCAGAGTAGGGTTGTGCATTAGCTTTTATTCTCTGACCCATGGTTACTGATCTCACCGGGTAAATAATGCACTCAATACAGGCGACAAGCACTCACCTGAACATTATCGCTTTCAACATGGACCTGGCGAAGGTGTTTTCTTTCCTTGAAATGACAGAGTAAGGCATAACAGAACAATTGTTTAGATGTGACATTTGGTACTGTAATACATAACTGACTGATGACATTATTGAAGGTGAATGGTTCTATTCATACATGTGAATATTGTTATGATCATGATCTGATCTGAGAGGGGTTCATTATTTGTCATCTGTACTGGTGCAGGTACTTTCATTTTTACCAGTGTTTAACAATGTTTAGTAATGCTATTCATGGTTAATACCCTTGTCATCATTTGACTATAAAGTATGGGAATTTCATTGTGTTCAAGCCAACAAGCCTATCATAAAACCATTATTAGATCATTTCTACTTATGCTATTGTGTAGGTAATAAGAATGCCCCCAAATGAGACATAGAACACAAACAAACATAAACATCCTCAAGGCTTGTTGGTGTTGGGACTGTAGATAGTTTTTCACTCCATTGAGTATTTACCCAAATATTATCATTCACATTGGAGCATTTTGGTGGGTATTGATAGTTTTCTTTGGGTATTCAATCTACTGTGTATTGTTAGACAATGAGTAGACATTTAAAAAAAATTATTTGAAAAAACATATGATTGACATACGTGATACAGTGTCAGTTGACATCTAATTTGATTTTGCTTGTGTGCTGCCCAAAACAGCCATGTACACGACTGATAAGGGACGATGATGTAGCCTACAGTTCATCCTCACAGAAGTCCTGTGTCCAATTCCCACCTGGATATTTCTGGTGCCTCATACTGTGATATTGCATGAATCAGCTGAAGTGGCATAAGGCCATACTCACGTCAGATTAACATGTAATGATTTTTTAATGCATTGGGCACTGAACATGCTGAAGCAGCTCAAGTATATTCCTCTAAATAAAGATCTGCGAAAAAACGAAGTATATTGAAAATTGTAGCCTGGGGAAAATATACAGAGTATTGTTACCTTGTTGGGATTTTGGAATTTCTTTTAAGTATTTGTAATCCAAGCAACTCAAAATTAATAATGTAAGGGGAATTAATTTGAAATATTTTAAGCAAACACCCAGCTTATACTCATTGGTCATCTGGATCTGTTAGAACTATTTATATATTAATATTGTAGAGTGTAGTAAAGTTTACTTATGAGATTGCTATTTCATAGTAATTGTTATTCTCATAAACTCTAAGATGGCCACTACCCAGGACTAGTAGATTTGGTTCAGTATTGAAATGAAACCCTGTCGTTGATGGTGCTTGTGAGTGTAGGGAAATGAAGTACTTACTGTTGCTACACACTGGTAAAGGGTGTTGGCATTTCATGTCTAACTATATCTTTATTCAAAGTAAGGGGGGCTATTTACTTACCTCGACACACACTAGCCTTTGCTATATCCAGCTTACTAGCTCTACAACAAAAGCCAAACTTCAAAGTGTCATGATATGGGTGGTTTAATGACTTACTCCAGTTCAGAAAGTAGTTTATATCATGTTCAAATTACACCCCAACAGCTCTTGTTGCATCGCAGCATGGAGCAGTGATATATTATGTTCATCCTTATTGCTGCAACACAATGGTGTGTTGTTAAAAACATTTCATGCTCACAGATTCATTTGTCATGGATGTGCTTCATCTAACAAGGATAAACATGACTATATTAGGTCATGTTGTATGTGCATATCATATTGTATAATCATAATCATGATAGATGCAAGTTTTAGCAAGGATATGACCTTTGTCCTTGTTTTTTATGCTAAGTGAAACATTTTAAGTGTGGTTCTGAGATTTCAAATGTTTCTTTCCACAACAGGAGGAATATTTATGAATATATTTAACCAGGGATTTACCTTGAGTCCTGTCTTTGAGGGTCCCTTGGACTCATACTCTTAATTTTCAGGGGTCCTGGATTACGAAATGGGGGTCTCAGACACTTAAATATTATTATTAATCATGTTAATTATGCTGTAATTCCGATGTATTTCAGTTACTGTTATTGTATATCATGATAGTCACATTGTTACACTAATAAAATTTCAAATAATACCATAACCCGGCTAGTAGCAGACTCAGTGATAACTTATTGTTACTTGATTGAAATTTTTACAAAAAGTATTTGGACTTTTTCTGCCTCCCTGTGGACGCACTAATCAATTTTGTTGCGTCCGTTGTCAAATTTTATGCGTATAGGACGCAGGAATTCATGTCCCGTAAAACCCTGGCATAACTCATGTGTTTTCATTATTTACTGTAATCATCAAAGAAGGCATAGCATCAGATAATAGAAAATATTATAGTGGGTTCTTCTGTCTTTCTCAAGAAAAATACAAAATTACATTGTAGGACATGTTGGCACAACCGGAGATAGGTGTCATGCGATAATTCTTAACATATTTCAGTAAGCATGGTAAGGGTAGAAGCAGGCAGTTCTATGTACCGGTAGTAAATTCAAAACTGATCACAGTAATGAATAATGTACTAGTTCGTGCAACACATTGCTGTGTCTTACACTGATTAGTGTAGCACCATGATCACATACCAGAGTATACATATATATCATGTGACATGCCATTAGCAGATTAAGCATTGTTGGTGGAACATAGCAGTACGTAATCCTAATAATAGCCCTACTGGTGTGTGAGGGGATGGTTACTTTGTGCATATGCTCTAGGGATTATGTCTCTGGGATACTTTGTGAAAATTATGATGTATTGGATCATGCACAGTGATGTAGATAAGCCATTTGCAATACCTGTATTCACTACTATTTTTATTTCAAGGTCAAATGTTAAACATCCACAAGTTAAAAGCGATAATATATTTACATTGAATTGATATTAATAATAAGCATTATTTGCATTAGACAAGTATTTTCCTCATATTTGTTAAAATCAGAATCATGCAGCCATTTAATCAATTCAATGTATTTGCTATGGACTTTTTAAGGTATAGTTCAGTGGCTTTAAGCTGTGTGTTTAATTCTATCATGCTTATCTTATAATTATGCATGTCACATATAGATATGGTATAGATATGATATAGATCATGATACTAGTTGTATGGAAATTGGTTCAAATTACTGGCATATTTTAAACATCATTACACCATGTATGCCGAGTCAATAGCTGCTCTTTGTATAAGAGAACGCTTATTAGTGTTTGTTAACAACAGTGATTTTGTGGTGATTAGCCGACACTGGAAAAGACAAGTGATGTCACACAGACCCACGTGTTTGTTCCATGTTCTTCTGTCGGCCAGCTTGAGATGCAAACAAAAACATCCTCAACACTCAGGGAGAATGAATATCTAGGACAGTTTACTTTGACAATGGTGAGCGTTCTTCTTGGATTTTACTTGTTAAATATGACAGCATTTCATTCGGTACGTAGTATTGGTTCATTATGGGACATGGGTCTGAATTTAGTATTATGATGGTGATGGTGAATACAGTTTGCCGTGGTTAATCATGATAAATGTACATGCTTTCTGTGTAGCACGTTTTCTTTATAACACTGTTATTAGGATTTCTCAAAAAGGTTTAAGAGTACATTCTATTGCCCTTATTTGTTCAGAGGAAGCAGTTGCGATATTATGTTGTATTCACATGTGTTCAATTTTACTACAAGGAACCATGAGTGCAGAAAACACGTTAGAAGTAACACTAACCCTTTAGATCTCACTACACCATTGTACAAACACAGATATTCAAGCATATTGAAGCAATGGCTGCAGGGTTTTCCAAGGGTTAATTCAATAGGCTAAATTGATTGTGCTATACATGGCTGTGTCTGTATTGAAAGTGTATTGATCTTGTGGTTATTGTCTCTATTGGTGAGCCTGACCTAGGAAGCGTGGTCTCCACAGGTACACACTAACCCTGTTCCCAAGGCGGAAAGCATGTCGTGGGTCCTGCGTGGGTACAGCTCTTATGTTTCATTAATGACCATGCATCTTGCCATTGTTAAATTAATGCCAGCAGCAAGAAAATTCAATATGGGATGATGTGCGCAGCGTAATTATGATATTATGATTTGGGTTATTTGAAAATCCTTGGGAAAAAAGGGAAGTCTTGTCTGAATAAATTGTCCGCCACATTGATCATGATGAGTGCTGGCTTTTGGTAATCACCATGAGTTAATCCAGCTAGTCTGCAGCTTATGCTGGACAATGGGTAGTCGTGAGAGTGGTCTGCCATACCAGGCTGTTGGTAAAAACAAGTAGCAGGGCTCAAGATTGTTTTTTGAGGGATTAGTGTCTTTGTATGTTGTTATTCATCTTGTTTGTACTGGGCTTGATGGATGTCTATAATTTTTCTTTGGATGTTTGATATTTCTACCAGTAGAGTAGGTTACAAATTATGCTACATTAGCAGATTAGGTCATTATGAAGTGTTGTTCTTTAGAGCTGCCATGAATTCACGGCAAGGTGGTGATGAGAGATATCATGAAATTGGGTAATGCATACAATAACAAGTCTGTAGTTGGTGTATTATTGATAACATTCTGTGAAACAATAACAGAATGTATTCTTTGTCTTATTTAGACCATTTTGACAGTGTTAATTTATTATGACAATGGCTACTGGCCACATTTCTGTCATCATGGTCATATAGAGTGGGAGATATATAAGAGTATTGACTATTATCCTGCCTGGATTGTATATTTTTCTTATTTCACTTTGATAAATAACATCCATATTCAAGAAACATTCATGAATATTCAATTCTAGTGATCACAAATAATGAATTCATGAACAGATATTTTTCAATTTCAGTAAATATGCGAATGAATAGTAACAGCCCTATTCTTATGATGTTTATCTTATTGGGTTTTTAAAGCTGTTAAAACAAGCATCTCAAAATTATTTGGGTAATTGGGATGTATTTTGTCTATTATGCAATTTTCGGGCAGTGTCTGTGACTGTATAACATAATTAATCCTCTGTGTTATGGAAAATCATGAAACCATAACACACACAAGGTGTGGCTTGTGGCACAAGTGATTTTACACAACTCTCATAATTCCTGTACACTTACATTGTCAGGAACTGTCTGGTCAGAATGGCGTAAATCGTAGAAGTAACAGTGCTAACTGTGCCTTAGGCATTTTAAACTTCAAGAAAGTAACCTGGAAATAGTTTAAAAGGCATAAACATAATAAATGTGCATCTGTTAAATGTTTGTCAAATTTCTGTTTAGTGACATGTCTGTCCAGGGATATATCCATACTTAACTGTCCTTGGCAGATAATTGGTAAAATATTACTTTGATCAAAGTTATCTCTTTATTTTGATCATAGCTGGTAATGATGGTGACATCTTTGGACATTATTACTGGTAAATACAGCTGCATACATAGGATATGATATATATCCTCGTCAACAGTCCCTTGGTCACATTGTTTTGTATGACTCATTGGTGAAAACACAACTCTCTAACAATGTCTAATGCATACTTATCGTGACCTCCAGGATAACTCATTCTGAAAGCTAAGACATTCTGATGATTAAGTATGGCAGGCACAAGCTTAAAGGTATTTGTTAGGTCGGTTCCTAATAGCATGGCAAGATGTTGTCTACATTGTGTTTGGTTCGAATCTTTTGCTTATAATATAATATATTGCCATGTTTTGGTGGTTGCCATGGGAACAAAAATTAAAGCTGACAAGTTATGTCTATGAGGAAGTAGAGAATCAAATTCTCTCACCATGGATTGGCATAATAATAGTTCATAGTATTGAAGCCTTGTATCATCATTCACAAAGTTTACCTTGCATACCATTCTCTTCC
>VKKT01000194.1:24354-40810 GCA_008038995.1 Haliotis laevigata
GGTTCTCTATACCCGGTGTCATCACAGGGTTCTCTATACCCGGTGTCATCACAGGGTTCTCTTTACACTTTTCCCAGTATCTTCACAGGTTTCCTAGGTTTTCGATAAAACTTCACAATGCATACAGTTCGCAACACACTATTTACCACTTATCCCGTTCTAAACATAACATTCATTGTGGACACAGTTCTTAACGCAAGATTCACCATGTACTCCAATGGCGATAGAAGATTCGCCATGCACACGAACCAAAGGGTCACCCATTAGACAAGTGTTTAAATGTGTTCATGATAGTAACCATCGTCACGCCAGCTTGCACGTCCTTCCACGTCATGAAGAAGGATCGTCGCTGTGCTGTACTCCGTACTGTGAAGTTATACTCGGATCTGGATTATACATACGGGTTGAAAAAAGGCCTTCAGCAACGGTTCCAAAGTGGATCGGGTGGACGGTTTTGGTGCATGTCATCGTAATGAATGCTCACGACATCAGTCAGTTGACTGTCTGCTCCAGATCCGATTGTTTACAGACATATACTTAAAAATATTGTCGAGAAAAGAGTAAAACCACACACACATGCACGCACGCAGACACACACAAACAAATACGAACAAAAAAAAGAAGTAAATGCACACACAAGACAGCGGTACTACTCTTTTCGTTCTTAAACGACCATTCTACGACAATTAGATTCATTTTCTTCACGTGAATTATGTCTTTGAGACAACCGTATTTAGAAGTCAGAAGTTAATCACACTTAACTCTCGTAAGAACTTCATAATTGGTTGAAAGGTCATTTAGGGCTGATTAATTACTTACTCTAATGACAAGCAACAAGTCAAAATTATCAAATTTGCTTCCCAACCATAAAAGTAATCACTTATAAACACCTATTCCTAATGAGGATAGGTTCAAGAGACGCCTCACTGACGTCTTTGTCCGTCCATTTTTTCTACAATCAAATTAAGCCTGTCTATTGTAAGGTAATTGTGTTAGAACCGTCTGTGATAAAAAACATGTCTGCGATATGAGAGCAAATTATGATTAACAATTCTCAGAACAATCATGTAGTTAGATTCAAGCATAAATGTCAAAGCGTCGCAATCCTAGCTACCGAGTTTATCTAGTAATGACTAAAATATCCTCAACAATAACGTGGAGACTTAAGGGTGCCGTGTTGGATCGAGGTAATCCCTCGGTCTTGACTTCCTTGGCCATACAAATCCCTCGAGGTACAGACAATTCGAGATATTCTCCACGTTATTATTTCCACGAGCAGGTTGGAGAGTATGGACTGGTTCTACCTATACAAACGTAATCAACAGCGACACGTCGTAATTCATATCATAGGTTACCTACATTTGTTCAGGATTTATTACCTTCAGAATGACAGCTTGCAAAAGAATCAGTAATATTTTCTACTGTTAAGGTTTGTTAATTATATATCGCAGGAATGACTCACAGCGTTCGCATGTCCACAGAGAAGAATGAACTCCAGAACGCTTGTATGACAAATTAACTAAGCTTATAGGCTTAAACATTAGGGAGAACTTTGCGGATGATAAATTACTGAATGGTATTATAGCATGCAACGAAATTGAACTAATCAGATATGAAATATATCTTGGTGATATTGGAATTTTTCAATGATAAAGCATGGCATTTAGTTGAGGAATGGATACAGTCGCATTGTACCTACAAACCATACTTCTCTGTTGACTGCGCGTGCTCATAGGGCCGGATTTCTTTAGTCAGCGGATATGAACACTCGGAAATAAATGTCTTATACACAATTAGATCAATTTTTTATTGACAGGCTTAGAGAAAGTTAGAAAATGAACAATGAGGCCTGGTCGTAATGTTGCTACCTCGGTTTAATATATTGTTCACGGCGGTAGTCACTCTTGTGTTGTGGTACAGTTTTGTATGCAGCTACACACTGTGATGGTTTTTGAGGGTAGGATCTTTGAAAAACTTCATTGTGGGGATCTCAAGCTTCACGTGTCTTTGAACTCGCTGAAAGAATGGTTTAAATCTCTAGATAACACATTGTGTTCAGTTTCTCAGAGAACGAAAACTGACGGTGTAGGGGTATGAAAAGGGGAAAGCTTTTCTTATTTAACTCCATAGCTCAAGCCGTCTCTCTTATCTTTGGCAAAGGAGCCGAAGTCCAAGCTGATTGTATCAACTATATTAAATTATATCCATCAATATCGAGGATTTTCTGCTGATAATATTTCCGCAAGCCAATTGGCCTGTTTCTGTAAATATGTCATAGGTTGTCTACACGTGTTATTGTATGTATACAGGTGTTCGGTATGTGAAGGATCACATGTGCAAACTTCACTGGAAACGTCTCGTGGCAAAACCAGGATCAGACAAGGCGTTGCACTCTGACCTGACCTTTTCAGGTAAGAAACACTCGTGCAGTAACGAAAGTGGTCAAAATACTTATACATACTTGTGCGCATAATTTCTTGATCAATTCATGTTTTAATGCATTTTTAAAACCATTAAGAAGGTCGATCACCTTGTTTCTCCTTCATCCGGTGTAGGGTAGTAGTTTCACTTACTCTCCTCACGGTGTAGACTTGGTACTGTTTCCGGCGTGGGTCGATGTAAAAACGTTCTTTTTATCCCCTGCCGTCATCATGCTGGAGCATTGTCAAAAACGGCATTAAAAGTTGACTCATTATAAATCGTTTATTAAAGTTCAGTATTTCTGTGATGTACACGTTTCACTGGTAACAGCTGCAGCATACCATGATGTTCGATGTTCATTTCATACAAATATTTCGCACATTTAAAATTGTTTTATTTTTTTTTAACATATTAAAATACACACGGATGTATATTTGTACCCACATTTTGTTCTTACCACCAGGGAATACCTTTTCATGCGAATGAAAAGTGTCCTAGGATGTGTTCAGTTTCGTTTTTTGTTTTAAATGTGATATATGCCAATACAATTGATATTAATACATTTCAAAGTAATCACTTTGTACTCCACTGTATGCCGATCGAGAAGAGGCGGTGGGAGAGCCCAGTGGTTAGTGCGTTCGCTCGTCACGCCGAAGAACAGGGTTCGATTCCCCACATGGATAAAATGCACGAAGCCCTTTTCTGGTATACCAAGCCGTGATTGCTGGATCATTGCTAAAAACGGCAAACGGTAAAACACAATTCACTCACTCACTCACCAACCCATGAGTCACTGCTGATGTGTTTATCGACCTGTGAAATTACAATGCATTACAAAACGAAAACCACCGTCTATAGATTTTATGTGCGCTTCTGTGAGTTCATTCGTTTACAAAACAATTGCTCGAAATGTTTTCATGTAAAAAGGTATATATGTGTAGAGAAACTCCAAGTCAGTGGTAGCTATGACCTGTGTAACGTCTGCGTTGCTAATCACGCCCGGGTTTGTCACAAGTATCCCGGAATATTGTCTCTTCAAACACAGAATTCCATCAATAAGTCCACGGCACTTTATTCGTGGTCTAAATATGCAATTACATGATAGCGTAGTAACGACTAGGCAGCATCACAGAGATGATCGTCAGCCCACCTGCCTAGCCGCTGTCCGAGGGTCAATTCCCGTTACATTAAGAATTCATTGTATATATTTATAAACTACTGACTGTCAGGCTGCCTGTATAGTAGTACGGTACATGTATGGTCAACCTACAGCATCCAGCACCACATCCACCTACGATACAAGCATACACCCTCACTGACGAAAGGAAACACTCAACCAGGTTAAATGTTAAACTGGTCTGTCCGTGAAATTGTTAAGTCGGCTCCAAGTTTTAAACTGAGTAAATGTCTCATTAGTTGAAATGATGTCCCTAGGTGGACTTAATGGACATTCATGGACATTTTTCGTCAGCTAGTAACGCAGAAGCTGGTATGTTTTCATTTCTCTTAATACCACCTTCCTCGTTGAGGTCGTACGTAATGCCGCAGCCTGTTAATGTGTCATTTGTATAAATATTGACAGATTGTTAAATTGTTTTATCAACATTAATAGATTTTTTAAAATCATTTGGAAAACTATGATTGAAAAGAGAACATTTTCTTACAGAGAAAAGCAAAAGAAAACGGTTTGGTTGTTATAATGGTGATTTATCGTGGAAGGAGAGACTGAGTTTAGTTTTACGCCGCTGTTAGCAATATTCCAGCAATATCACGACGAGGGACACCAGAAATAGGCTTCACACATTGTGCCTATGTTGGGAATCGAACCCGGGTCTTCAGTGTGACGAGCGAACGCTTTAACCACAAGGCTACCACCGCCCCTATCGTAGAAAGAGGTACAGTAAGGATGTCGGAAAAGGTTTCAATAGTTGATTTAAGAACCTCATAAAAATCACCTAGTGCAAAAGAAAATAGAACAAAATTAACATGAAGAAAATTAACGAAATCGATTTTTCACGCAGTTTTTAACTGATAAGCAAAGAAATAATTTCTTATATTTGCTTAAAAAAACACCCTCAAAACAAGGATGTTTATAAAATAAAATAAATCACTGAACGTGTTTTGATTGCTTTGCATAGTTTTTTTCAACCTAAAAAATGCAATAAAATGCAAACCTTACTGAAAAAATAGGGTTTTGATAAATTCCAGAAGGTTAAAAATAACCCACCAAGTCTAAATACATGTGGAGTGTTGAAGGACGTGAAGCATGCCGGTATTTGTGTCCATTCAGTGGTCGGGGTTCCCGCCAATATTGTGGGTACAATATGTCCTAGAACCGAGTCTATTGTTAGGGTTGACCTCAAGCACCCACTGGGATTGTCAAACAAGTGTACCGAGAAATCGCGCAGCTTCCCGTCCAAAAATGGTTGAAATAATATACACCCTCAATGCAAAATATTTACCTTCGCATTGAAATGAAACTGAAAAATGGAGATGCATGTTAAGAATTCTTTCATTTCGCAATGAATTTTTCAATTACGGTGTTTTTCTCAATAAAAGGTATGTTGGAACGTGTATTGAGACTATATGACATAAAATCCTATGTAACAAAATAATGTATGTATTTTCTCATTGTAAACCGAGGTTTTGTTGCACTTGTAGTTGCAATTATAATTAATTATATTAATAGCATTTTACACATGCGTTAGTTTTGTTTGATTTGAGTTAGTATTTTGTTAGTATTAACAGTACTAGTTTTAATAACTGGGATTATGTTGATTATTCGGAATACGTGTTAGTAATTTCATTCGACTCACAGTACCAGAACCTGAAACGGAGCCCCATAGAACTCTGCCATGCAGTTTCAACCCAACTCAGTCACATTTTTTTCACGACATGTCAGTAGCTTGACAGTAAATCATGCCAGCTTAATTAACGTTTGTCTGGGTCTCCATTTGCAACACGTACGAACAGTACCAGAACCGGAAATGGAATTGAAAGTAGAACCGGAAGTGACAATACCGTCACTCAAAACATGGCGGCGTGAATTGACGTGAAGACGTGTCTCGAACATTTTCGACAGTTATCTCAACTTCAACACCAGTTACAGCTATGAAAGTAAGTAGCGCGGTTATATAACGAATGAAGGGTTTGTTTTATGCACAGCTGGGCGGTTGTCATTGTTGAACAACTTAGATAAGACGACATGACTCCGTTAGCGAGCTAGATATAGCTGGCGTGGGTCGGCCCAACGCGATTCATGGCTATTGTTTGCCATTGTACCCCTATCGATTAGGTCCACACTGCTGACGTCTGACAGCACAACTTCAACATTTTATAACATGATGTGGCATAATATCAGATCTACCTCCGCCATAATTGGTAAGATTTAGTTTTCAATCAACTTCATCGATTTTTACCTGGACTCTTATCAGCCTACCCCATTGTTATACTGCGATATCTTGACGGTGTCTCCTATCAATGTTAGTCTTCTTTTTGTATTGTTTGTTCGTCTTTATTATTTTGACAGTGGGTCCACCCCGTGCATACCACGGTTACTGCTCAAGATCTAGCGACGCACCGTGTGCTGTTAAAGAAAGTAGAAATGATTTTTCTAAGTGTTTGTTGAACATGGGGGCTCTCGGTACGTGCGCACAGGACTTTTGTTTTACACTGGGTTACGCCTAAAGGGTCCAATGTTTATTTTTCTGATATCTATTACTGATAAAGGGAATTGTTAACATATGGCAATACTGGATAATGAATTGATTTTGTTGTGATTGGCCCCAGTGGCAGGCAAATACAAGCTCTTTTCCCAGCTACTCAGGATTCAGACTTTGTGTGCTCTATTATCTGGGTAGACAAAGTGTACCTCAATATTTGGTCACTATGTGTTCATACTACTGTACCCACTGTGTGATGTGCTGGCATTGAGGGCTATTCTTTACTGGAACCCATAGACAGTGTTAAGTTTGCCCTGCAAGTTTTCCATCTTATTTGGAGGACAATTCCCCGGCTTATAGAAAACTCGGGTCAGACCATTATTTCAAACAAAAGGCACCACACCCCCTTTTTGAATGGTGACAGGGTGTTGAACGCATCAGAGCTTATATTCATACACAAAGATAGGCACATTGTGTATCACTTATATATGCAAGTCACCCTATGCAGAACCAAGTTTTAAGCTTTCTCAGGAAAAGGCCAGGAGAGATTGTCACACCTTGTCTTACACACGCACGTGTAGCTAATGTTGGATTTTACACTACAAGGCAAGTATGACACACAACTAGACCAACACTTTGTAACTATATATAGATACTAACCATAGGTTGTGTCGTGTGGCTCTGTGTAGCCATGTATTTTACATGTTCATGGTTGGTGGTTATAAAGGAAGGAGTATGAAGGTGGATGATAGGCAGGTGAAGCTTTGAAACATGCTATTGTCGTATGACATACTTTTGTATGCTCTCCCATAGTACAAATACTCCTATAACTTGGTGGTGTGCGAGGAAAACTGTTTTTATAGCTGTAGTGACAGATGTGTTTGTATTTTGAGGACGTGATATATAATTTTGATATGGATGAATTAGTAGGTTTCGATACTTCAGATGACAAACAGATGCTGAAATGAAAGTTTGACACAAAATGTGTGAGAGATTATTAGGTAAGTAAATCCCTGTTTGAGAAAATCACCATTCAAAGTCTATGAATATCTATTTGCTCCAAAAGTTTAAGCATTGATTATGATANACTACTGACTGTCAGGCTGCCTGTATAGTAGTACGGTACATGTATGGTCAACCTACAGCATCCAGCACCACATCCACCTACGATACAAGCATACACCCTCACTGACGAAAGGAAACACTCAACCAGGTTAAATGTTAAACTGGTCTGTCCGTGAAATTGTTAAGTCGGCTCCAAGTTTTAAACTGAGTAAATGTCTCATTAGTTGAAATGATGTCCCTAGGTGGACTTAATGGACATTCATGGACATTTTTCGTCAGCTAGTAACGCAGAAGCTGGTATGTTTTCATTTCTCTTAATACCACCTTCCTCGTTGAGGTCGTACGTAATGCCGCAGCCTGTTAATGTGTCATTTGTATAAATATTGACAGATTGTTAAATTGTTTTATCAACATTAATAGATTTTTTAAAATCATTTGGAAAACTATGATTGAAAAGAGAACATTTTCTTACAGAGAAAAGCAAAAGAAAACGGTTTGGTTGTTATAATGGTGATTTATCGTGGAAGGAGAGACTGAGTTTAGTTTTACGCCGCTGTTAGCAATATTCCAGCAATATCACGACGAGGGACACCAGAAATAGGCTTCACACATTGTGCCTATGTTGGGAATCGAACCCGGGTCTTCAGTGTGACGAGCGAACGCTTTAACCACAAGGCTACCACCGCCCCTATCGTAGAAAGAGGTACAGTAAGGATGTCGGAAAAGGTTTCAATAGTTGATTTAAGAACCTCATAAAAATCACCTAGTGCAAAAGAAAATAGAACAAAATTAACATGAAGAAAATTAACGAAATCGATTTTTCACGCAGTTTTTAACTGATAAGCAAAGAAATAATTTCTTATATTTGCTTAAAAAAACACCCTCAAAACAAGGATGTTTATAAAATAAAATAAATCACTGAACGTGTTTTGATTGCTTTGCATAGTTTTTTTCAACCTAAAAAATGCAATAAAATGCAAACCTTACTGAAAAAATAGGGTTTTGATAAATTCCAGAAGGTTAAAAATAACCCACCAAGTCTAAATACATGTGGAGTGTTGAAGGACGTGAAGCATGCCGGTATTTGTGTCCATTCAGTGGTCGGGGTTCCCGCCAATATTGTGGGTACAATATGTCCTAGAACCGAGTCTATTGTTAGGGTTGACCTCAAGCACCCACTGGGATTGTCAAACAAGTGTACCGAGAAATCGCGCAGCTTCCCGTCCAAAAATGGTTGAAATAATATACACCCTCAATGCAAAATATTTACCTTCGCATTGAAATGAAACTGAAAAATGGAGATGCATGTTAAGAATTCTTTCATTTCGCAATGAATTTTTCAATTACGGTGTTTTTCTCAATAAAAGGTATGTTGGAACGTGTATTGAGACTATATGACATAAAATCCTATGTAACAAAATAATGTATGTATTTTCTCATTGTAAACCGAGGTTTTGTTGCACTTGTAGTTGCAATTATAATTAATTATATTAATAGCATTTTACACATGCGTTAGTTTTGTTTGATTTGAGTTAGTATTTTGTTAGTATTAACAGTACTAGTTTTAATAACTGGGATTATGTTGATTATTCGGAATACGTGTTAGTAATTTCATTCGACTCACAGTACCAGAACCTGAAACGGAGCCCCATAGAACTCTGCCATGCAGTTTCAACCCAACTCAGTCACATTTTTTTCACGACATGTCAGTAGCTTGACAGTAAATCATGCCAGCTTAATTAACGTTTGTCTGGGTCTCCATTTGCAACACGTACGAACAGTACCAGAACCGGAAATGGAATTGAAAGTAGAACCGGAAGTGACAATACCGTCACTCAAAACATGGCGGCGTGAATTGACGTGAAGACGTGTCTCGAACATTTTCGACAGTTATCTCAACTTCAACACCAGTTACAGCTATGAAAGTAAGTAGCGCGGTTATATAACGAATGAAGGGTTTGTTTTATGCACAGCTGGGCGGTTGTCATTGTTGAACAACTTAGATAAGACGACATGACTCCGTTAGCGAGCTAGATATAGCTGGCGTGGGTCGGCCCAACGCGATTCATGGCTATTGTTTGCCATTGTACCCCTATCGATTAGGTCCACACTGCTGACGTCTGACAGCACAACTTCAACATTTTATAACATGATGTGGCATAATATCAGATCTACCTCCGCCATAATTGGTAAGATTTAGTTTTCAATCAACTTCATCGATTTTTACCTGGACTCTTATCAGCCTACCCCATTGTTATACTGCGATATCTTGACGGTGTCTCCTATCAATGTTAGTCTTCTTTTTGTATTGTTTGTTCGTCTTTATTATTTTGACAGTGGGTCCACCCCGTGCATACCACGGTTACTGCTCAAGATCTAGCGACGCACCGTGTGCTGTTAAAGAAAGTAGAAATGATTTTTCTAAGTGTTTGTTGAACATGGGGGCTCTCGGTACGTGCGCACAGGACTTTTGTTTTACACTGGGTTACGCCTAAAGGGTCCAATGTTTATTTTTCTGATATCTATTACTGATAAAGGGAATTGTTAACATATGGCAATACTGGATAATGAATTGATTTTGTTGTGATTGGCCCCAGTGGCAGGCAAATACAAGCTCTTTTCCCAGCTACTCAGGATTCAGACTTTGTGTGCTCTATTATCTGGGTAGACAAAGTGTACCTCAATATTTGGTCACTATGTGTTCATACTACTGTACCCACTGTGTGATGTGCTGGCATTGAGGGCTATTCTTTACTGGAACCCATAGACAGTGTTAAGTTTGCCCTGCAAGTTTTCCATCTTATTTGGAGGACAATTCCCCGGCTTATAGAAAACTCGGGTCAGACCATTATTTCAAACAAAAGGCACCACACCCCCTTTTTGAATGGTGACAGGGTGTTGAACGCATCAGAGCTTATATTCATACACAAAGATAGGCACATTGTGTATCACTTATATATGCAAGTCACCCTATGCAGAACCAAGTTTTAAGCTTTCTCAGGAAAAGGCCAGGAGAGATTGTCACACCTTGTCTTACACACGCACG
Source organism: Haliotis laevigata (assembly GCA_008038995.1). Taxonomy (NCBI): domain Eukaryota; kingdom Metazoa; phylum Mollusca; class Gastropoda; order Lepetellida; family Haliotidae; genus Haliotis; species Haliotis laevigata. The sequence continues at coordinate 34,549 of VKKT01000194.1, forward strand.
TGTAGCTAATGTTGGATTTTACACTACAAGGCAAGTATGACACACAACTAGACCAACACTTTGTAACTATATATAGATACTAACCATAGGTTGTGTCGTGTGGCTCTGTGTAGCCATGTATTTTACATGTTCATGGTTGGTGGTTATAAAGGAAGGAGTATGAAGGTGGATGATAGGCAGGTGAAGCTTTGAAACATGCTATTGTCGTATGACATACTTTTGTATGCTCTCCCATAGTACAAATACTCCTATAACTTGGTGGTGTGCGAGGAAAACTGTTTTTATAGCTGTAGTGACAGATGTGTTTGTATTTTGAGGACGTGATATATAATTTTGATATGGATGAATTAGTAGGTTTCGATACTTCAGATGACAAACAGATGCTGAAATGAAAGTTTGACACAAAATGTGTGAGAGATTATTAGGTAAGTAAATCCCTGTTTGAGAAAATCACCATTCAAAGTCTATGAATATCTATTTGCTCCAAAAGTTTAAGCATTGATTATGATAAGTATATTTTGCTTTTGTAGGAATAGTCCAAATGATTGTGTTTAAAATGTTGAAAATCTTATTCAGTATACATGCTGTTTGATACCTTGCTGCAATTGATGAATTGAGTTTTTTTTAATATAGCATAATCAGTCACAGATTAAAGGATTGATTAAACATACAAACAATTGGTATCAACTAGCATTTTGTGAGTATCATCTTAATTGACAAACAGTTGATTGCTAAAAAAGTATTTGGTGTGAGATCATTTTTTGGATTACGATCAACCTTCCAGACTTATAACTTTGATGATAAAATCCAGCCACTGGTTCACAAGTCATGGACTAGTTATAGACGTACAGATAAACTGTATGTCTGCATAAATTACACAAATATTTATGTGAAAACTCAATTCCTATTGCGTACAAGTATGCTTGAATTTTTGTAAATATTCAATAAGTTTGATCTTACATGCGTACACACAAAAATGTCAAATCTTAGCTTGCGTACTGGTGAATTAGTTCCTTTCACCAAACCTACCAGAATTTAGCATACGATGGACGTTACTGAGGATAGATAAAATAACTGAAGTATATTGAGAGGTTCTATTTCAGCAGATGCACTTGGCAACTTGCAGTCTTTCTTATCATTTCTCATATTACAGATCAAGTATAAATAACAAACATGTAAACCAACATTTAAACTTTATTATGCCTGTATTTTTACAATTAATGGAAAATGGCAAATACCCAATTGAGTGTGAGTGAGGTGGGTACAATTTATTTGGTTACTCAAAGGAAAATTACGATATCCACTTGATATGACCACAAGCGAGTACATAACTCAATGACCCAAAAAGTTATCTTTAGCTCTGCTAGTAGTAGATAGAATATCATGGTGCTTAATGTTTATTCAAATGTTCATCCTTTGTATCAAATACTTAAACATAAGTTTTTACAATTTTTGGATCATGGTCAAATAAATATATGCTGGATTAACTTCTATAAATATTTGAAAAGTTTAGTAGCTGATTGTAAAAAAAGATTATTTTTGTTGATAAAATTAAGAAAGATAGATGATGAAACATTGACAGTTTCTTCACAAGAGGTCAACTTAAGCAAGGGACCATATTAACCTACATGCTCTGTCGGTAGATATGTTCATCACAAAATAATTATCTATTTGTTTGCAATTTAGAACCATGTTTTTAAATATATATATGTACTAAATAGTTGATTCATTTTTATTGTTTGTGTATTAATGCTGTTCAAAAGAGAATGAAAGATTATTTTTTTTGAATGAGAACTACCGGTAACCTAGAAGGACATCCTCTTTAATATACAATGCTGCTAGCCCTTGGGATATCACTGACATTATGGGGAATGGTTCATGTAGGTAGGCAAGTACAAAATACAATCATGAAGTAAATCCTTTAGCTAGAAAGCTTACATTTCTACACCTCAAAGACAAAATCTCAAATAGTTATATAGATGTGATTTTATGCAACTTCATTCAGTCTATGCTTAGCAATATATTTAAGCAATATCATGGCGGTGGACACCAGAAATGGGTTCACATGGTGTACCCATGTGAGGAATCGAACTCAGACCTTTGGTGTGATGAGCAACCACTAGGCTACTGCACCACCCTTGTGAATGGGAAGAGTGTGAATGTATTTGTTTGATTGTGTGTGGCAACTCAAGTGCAGTATGTTGACACATAATTGAACAATATTCAGGACATACTCAGTACTAAAATTAAGGTCCTTGTCTTGCCCTTTCATTTTTTTTCCTGTAAAGATATTACATAGTCAAGATATTCCATAGTCAAGATATTACATAGTCAAGATATGTATGTATTATACAGAACATGAATTGGAAAAATAAATAAATAAAATAAAAAATAAAAATCCTTAAAAAATATAATAAAAGTATATATGTCTTGACCTTAATATAAAAAAGGAAACAGAAGTAAAAGAAATATGAAAAATAACAAAATAGTAAAAGACCAGGGGCTTCCTATACCACAAACCTACAGCCGCAAGTCTCAAGGACTCGATTCCCCTCATGGGTACAATGTGTGAAGTCCATTTATGGTGATTTCCGTGATATTGCTGGAATATTGCTGAAAGGAGTGTAAAACCAAACTCACTCACTCAAGGAGTCAATGGACTATCCTTAATGTCCATGTCTATAAAATACCATTGTTTATCGTAGAGACAACGTAGGGTGGGTCGCTTAATGTCGTGATGGGCTGGGCATGTTTGTGTGTAGTAAGTAGGAAAGGGTAATTGTGTGAAGTACTCACGATCAGCATGATTGCGACACAGTACTATCACTTTTTTTAAATCTGCATGTTGTTCACAACGTAGAAATGTGCATACAGTATGCACTTACAAACAGAATAGACATACAAATATATACTGCATTCCAGGGGACACACTGATATACTCACTGTATGGAAGTCTGGACAAGAAGTATACAGGTCTTTTAATTAAAGTGTTAAATCTTACACAGTACACTACACCATTGTATTATTTTATATGACATTAAGTTATAAAATTTATTGTTGGGTATTGCAAGGGCTTTACTATGAAATTTAATGTATCAAAATCTTGCCAAGAAATATAGGTCTTTTAATTAAAGGATCAAATCTTAACCAGTACACTACACCATTTTGTTATTTTACATGTCATAAAATTTTATAATTAATTAATTATTGGAAATTCCAAAAGACACACTTTAATACTAATTGTATGAAAATCTTGACAAGAAATATAGAGGTCTTTTAATGAAACTACTTTCTTTTAATGAAAGTATCAAATCTTACACAGTACACTAAACCATTTTGTTACTTTAAATGACATTAAGGTGTACAATTAATTATTGGGTATTGCAAGGGATATACTGTGATATTTGATGTATCAAAATCTTGACAAGAAATATAGAGGTCTTGTAATTAAGGTTTCAAATCTTACACTGTACACAGCACCATTTTTAATGTTTTACAGGACATTAAATTTTAAAATATTATTTGGCAGTACTGGTATAATGACCATGACAGATTAACTATAGTTCCATGAAACAATCCTGTATAATAACCTTGACAGATTAACTATAGTTCCATGAACATACTTGGACATACTGGGATATTTAATGTATCAAAATCTTGACAAGAAATATTGACAAGAAATATATCAGATCTCACACAGTACACTAAACCATTGTATTACTTTACATGACATTAACATAATAAAATTAATTATTGAGTATCCTGGGTATCTTGGATTGTAGGTCATGGTAAACAAAGATTGATAAACACCAGCTGTCATGCATGTAAGTGTTAACACCAATTGTGAAAATCTATCTTAATGATCATGATTAATTCTGAAATAAGTCCAAGGTTACAGAAGAGGTGTATCAAGTGAGGACAAGAGTTGCAAGGGATATTTCCAGGCCCATTTATCGGCAGATATTTAGTCCCATATCTTCACCAAATATCTGCTAATATTCCTGTAATTGGGATTATATATTTCCTGAGTCATTTTGTAGATTATTAACTAATGTTAGAGATCTGTACAAGTGACTTGTATTTCACTGACTAACAAACAAAATATTTATGTTTTACCAAAATTTTCTATCAAAAGCATTTAGATTGAATCCTGGATAAATTCCTGGTTAAATTAAAGTCTCCAGCATTGTATTACTTGTTGTTAGATGTGATACTGTTGTCACGTTTAGTGGTTATTATATGTCTCTGCTAGCTGCTCATGATGTCGACCACTGGTTTGATTGCCAAGCCTTTATATGATAGAGTTGGAATATCACTGACATAAAACAACAAGTGACCAGAAGCCTGACACATGATAGGAATATAAACCAATAATTTCATATATCAATATTGTATATGATGATCATTGCTGATCGAGTTTTTCAAACAATTTATTTTTATAAACAGATTAGATAGGTCAGAGACTGGATAATTTATGACAAACTGTCTTTTATTTTCATAATAATTGTACTGTGTATTTTATCTTAAAGATATTTAATTGTTTATTAATTTTGACTGTTTGTTGTTAAACAACCCATTCAGAGCTGTGTGACTCAAGTATGTGATGCATATTTCAACTTTTGCTTTCTTTACAAAGTGTGTTTGTACATGCACTAAATGCACGAGTATAACTATATTATTAGCTATCTCTTTCCTTCGTTATGCACCAGGATTTTATAGGTGTTATGCAATTCACCCATTAGTTACACTCATTCTCCATACATGAAAACCACCTATTAAAATGTAGCAAAAATGTTGCGACTTTGTGAAAATATTTATCTCATCATCTCTAAGAGGTGATTAAATTTTTCTCATCAAATTTGGGAAACCTAAGCATGCTAAAGTACATGTACCAGCAAAATGAAATGATGTGAAATTTATCATGGACGTGGATGTTCTCCGTTCTCACTGGCGTTATGTTTCTATTGTGGTTCAGAGCATTAATAATTCATGAACTGCGATATGTACACAATATGTTACTTATGTTCTTTCTTCTATTATTTGTTTTGAATCTGCGTGAACATGGGCACATACGCCAGACTTCCCTGAATATTGTTGACAACTTCACCCTCCATGTTGTAAGATGATGTCATGTTTACAACACACTGTGAAAGACAGGATCAATCACAGGAATGAATTATTAAAAATATAAAAAGCATTTTGTTATTCATATGTCTATAGTTAATCGGTCAAAGCCATAATAACAGATTGTTTCATGGAGCTATAGTTAATCTGTCATGGTCATTATACAGGATTGTTTCATGGAACTATAGTTAATCGGTCACGGTCATTATACAGGATTGTTTCATGGAACTATAGTTAATCGGTCACGGTCATTATACAGGACTGCTTCATGGAACTACAGTTAATGTGTCGAGGTCATTATACAGGACTGTTTCATGGAACTATAGTTAATGTGTCACGGTCATTATACAGGACTGTTTCATGGAACTATAGTTAATCGGTCACGGTCATTATACAGGACTGTTTCATGGAACTATAGTTAATGTGTCATGGTCATTATACAGGACTGTTTCATGGAACTATAGTTAATCTGTCATGGTCATTATACACGACTGTTTCATGGAACTATAGTTAATCGGTCACGGTCATTATACAGGATTGTTTCATGTGACTATAGTTAATCGGTCACGGTCATTATACAGGACTGTTTCATGGAACTATAGTTAATGTGTCACGGTCATTATACAGGACTGTTTCATGGAACTATAGTTAATGTGTCATGGTCATTATACAGGACTGTTTCATGGAACTATAGTTAATCTGTCACGGTCATTATACAGGATTGTTTCATGTGACTATAGTTAATCTGTCACGGTTATTGTACAGGATTGTTTCATGTAAACTATAGTTAATGTGTCACGGTCATTATACAGGATTGTTTCATGTGAAAATAGTTAATCTGTCACAGTGATTATACAGGATTGCTTCATGGGACTATAGTTAATCTGTCATGGTTATTATACAGGATTGTTTCATGGAACTATAGTTAATGTGTCACGGTCATTATACCAGATTGTTTCATGGAACTATAGTTAATCTGTCACGGTCATTATACAGGATTGTTTCATGGAACTATAGTTAATGTGTCACGGTCATTATACCAGATTGTTTCATGGAACTATAGTTAATCTTTTACAGTCATTATATAGGATTGTTTCATGGAACTATAGTTAATGTGTCACGGTCATTATACCAGATT
>VKKT01000194.1:67727-78458 GCA_008038995.1 Haliotis laevigata
TAGAATCGGTGGAAGGGTAGGAGGCCGGGGGTAGAATCGGTGGATGGGTGAGAGGCCGGGGGTAGAATCGGTTGATGGGTGGGAGCCAGGGGTAGAATTGGTGGATGGGTAGGAGGCCGGGGGTAGAATCAGTGGATGGGTAGGAGGCCAGGGGTAGAATTGATGGATGGGTAGGAGGCCGGGGGTAGAATCGGTTGATGGGTAGGGGGCCGGGGGTAGAATTGTTGGATGGCTGGGAAGATTGGAGGTAGAATTGGTAGATGGGTAATAAGATTGGGGAGAGAATCTGTGGATGGGTAGGTAGATTGGGGGTAGAAATGGCAGTTGAATTTTACTTTATATTTTGTGATTACACTTTATATCTGTCTTTTGAAGTTATAAATCAGTTCCAAAAGGATCTTTTGGCAAAATGACATTTATTTTCTATTCTTAATATGATCTAAAATAGATGATGTTTCCCCCAAAAAATGTCGGATTTTTTAAAATAAAATTAATGGAAATTCAAAGGATTGCCTCAGTTAGAAAACTTGACTCACTCTGGCTGGAAGGAAGAAAATGCATTATTCCCAAAGTATATTTCTGTAAAATCCAAGGTCAACGAATCCATATACATGGTTGTTTAAAATAGTTTAACTTTAAATGAAATAACGTTTCATGTTGCTGAGTCCAGACTAAAAGGGTTAATATGATTTAAGGTTTCTTGAAACTTGATTTGAATTTGACAGTTTAAAGAGAAAGGAGTAGTTAGTTGGTCTGTATTAGAGTGAGTGTGGCGTGCATTGTATACCAGTGCTCCCGTCTCCCTGATTTGCTCCCCCTCGATGCCCTGTGCCCCAAGTTCAGTTCAGCCTTTGTCAAATTTACCCCACAATTGGATACATATGTATTCTGCTGTAATTGATGTATGGCCACTATTTGCCTGTCTCAGACATTTGCAAACACGATGGAAGTGATTTGCACTGAAGCTGTTTGATATACAGTTTCAATACAAGCTAGCTGTTTGAAAACTCTGTTGATTTTACCAAACATGGACGGTAAAAGTAAGTGATTTAAACCTGTCCGTCATCCTTTGTCAATCTCATTGGTTTTATCATTGTTTAAAGGGAACAAAAGTGGTATTGTTTAAATGACAGGTTTATGGTCCTACTGATAAAGTGAATGATATTATGTCGATGATATTGCTACCGAGACAAGCATGGAGAGCTGTAAGTGTTATTCAAACAACAGGTGTTTGAGAGTATAATCTTTTATGCAGACATTTTTTTTTTAAATGTAATTTTAAAAAAATGATTTTTGTAATGTATTAACAGCGATGTAGTGCGATAACCTTTAATGTAAATCTTTATGCAATATGAGTTACGTCTGTTTATTTCACAATTTTTTTGTGTTTGCTCATGAATATTTTCAAGGATGACAGTGTACATTAACATTATTATGACAAGAATTCACATTTGTGTCAGTTTTCTAAATGTAATTGAAATTCTAAAGTAGTCATCAGCAGTAGGGAACCATCGTTTTGAAGTGCCCTGAACAAAATTTTACACGTTGTTAACTGAAATAATATATATTCTTTTCCATCTTTAGTTTTCATCATTGCAATTTAGTAATAAACTATTCTGAACTTTGACCTTCGTTAGCAAAGCAACCATTGAAATCATGCTTGCCTGAAAGCTTGTGACTCCTAACTTGTGTTGAGGTCAAATGAAAATCTGGTGATGTAGACCTGATAGACGAGTTGCATTTGAAATGCAATTCTGATAGATTTCAAAGCTTAAATTTGATAGAAACTAGTTTGAATAAAATTGACAGGAAAACACTAGTCTTTTTTGTCTTGTTCCAGCTGGATGACACAAACTCTTATAACAGGAACTTCTTTGAGTGGCATTTTAGAAGCTGGGACGCACAATATCAAACAAACTTTATGGATAACAACTGTGGGACAGTGGGACATTCCGATACAGATTCTTGTTCTGTTGAACAGGTGATATGTATGTCCAAGATATTTTTATGGATTAAACGTCTTTTTTATTTCAAAAATAAATAAAAAATACAAAAAATAAAATATAGAAATAAAAAAGAAGTTTAATCCATAAAAATATCTTGGACATCTATGGACTTCTAAATGCCATTGAAATACATCAGGTGACATGTAGTTCTCATTTGCTGTCTGGATTAACCTAAAACAAAGTAAAAGGATGTCTGTGAAGAGGAATTTTGTTCCATCCACCATTGTCTACTGTTGCATGGTATGTAGACAGCTGAATCAGGTATTATCTGGGATTTTAAACTAAACTAAACAGATAAATTAGGGAAATGATTGGGATTTTGTTCAAAATTGGGATTTTGTCCGAAAATGGGATTTGTTTTAGATTCTATGTTTTTTTTAGATTCTGAGATATTTTACCAATTTGAGGTTACATTAAATGCTCTTAATTAAAAGTTATCATTAAAAACAGCCGCCTTATTGGTCATGTCTTCAGTGAACGACAGGTTATGGTAAAGGCGTAAATTTTATATCTTTAACATGGGACTTTTTAAATTCCCATATGGGAATTTTAAATGATGTTTGCTGTATACTTTGGGATGAATTTTAGCCCCTGTGCAATTCTAGATAACTCTCTGCATAGGTCTTGATAATTATCTGCAAATGTTATAGAATTTTGTATTGTGAACATTTTCATCCAAGTCACCTTTTTTATTTCCATTTGGTACCTCCCTGCTTTAAGATGTCATGAAGGTTCTGTGGTGAATGGGTCCAGGGTGTTTATCTTTGCCAGAATGGAGAAATTATTTCCTGGACCATCGAGGATGGGCTGAGGTGTGCTCAGATACATTTCATAAATGTGCTTTTTGTATTCCCTAATATTATCTCTCATCCCTGTGTCGTTACATCAACATCTCTCCATGGGGATTCTGGACTAGAATAGGTCCCTACAACCATCGTATGAAATAGCCACTTGCCCATTAGCCAGTGGCTAGTTAAAATCCTGTCAGGCCAGTAAATCTCCAGTCACTAGCCTGACTGGCTGGTGAATTTTCATGGGGACATTTTGTAAATATATCACCCTCAGACTTGTTAAGTTATAATACATTTTTAAATTATGCAAGATTATGGTCTGATAAAAATGTTCATCACATAAGAAGCTTAATGATGAAACTTGTGTCATGACGACATTATCTTATTCTCATCTATTTTTTGTCATCTTTTCCCTAGTTTGTACATTCAAATTTTGGGCTAGTGAATTATTTTGAGGTCTAGTAACTTTCAGGCATAGCTAACCTGACTGGCTAGAAAAATTTACAAACTATTTCGCATGCTGCGTACAACATATGCTGGTTGTAAGGGCCCGCTGAATGGAACCGTTTGTAAGATTCATACTTGGTTGACAGGGTGTTCTTGAACTCAGGAACTTGGAGCATTGCTCAGGATATCATTCACGGTATTAATGTCTTGGAATAGCTTTTGGTGTGTGGTGTATGGTGCTATGCATAGAGCTCAGATCACAAGACAGTAGTTAAACAACATTGGGCATGAAGAGTCCTTGGATGGGTGACCGTGTTTGGCAGCTCGACTCCTGAGAGTTTCTAGGAGTTCAGTCCTGCCCCACAACGAAGCATATGTGATTCCTGTGGTTTCACCTTAGGCAAGTGAGTTTGTTCAAAATTGACCCTGTTCACCCAGCAGAAAATGGGTACCCGGTTGGACAAGTAATGTGATTATTAACCTTCTAGTGTCTCACAGGCAGGTTGGGTTATCTGGGGTAATATTAATCAGATTGTCTGTGATTTGAGCAACCGCAACAGATGGAAAATAGCGCAAAACAAATGCATTTATTATTATTTATTATTATTTTAGAAGTGATACACGATCTAGTCACTGTATTGTCTGGTCCGGACTTGGTTATTCAAAAAGCACCCATCATACATCTAGGATGTTGCAGAGTGTCTCGTTAAACAACAAACAATCTATATTAACATCAGTTACCATATGAATTTTACTATGTTGTAGAATTAATGTAATAATGAGATTTGGAATTAAACAGTAAAACAGGGCTCACAGATTATCCCTGATCTGTCAGTATTTGATTGCGACAATATCCAGCTGTATATTTCATGTCAATGTCACGTGTGTGCTACAAGAGTTATTGCACAATACTCATATTTATTCACTGGAGGACTAGCCAGTGTATTTGAATCCCACGACAGTGAGATCATCAACGGGGGACTTTCTGGGTGTGACTATTCACTATTCAGTAAAATCCACATGCAAGCTAGAAATCCCGATTGTTCAATACAAGCTGAGAAAAGCTGTACAACTGCTGACATAGTGTTGAATATTTCAACCAATGTTTAGGTAAAATGATAACTCACAACAAGTTAAGAACACCGACAATTTGAAGACCATGTGTTGAATACCCAGCAGCCATGACACAAAAATAGGGTGTTCTTTTTTGAGTCGTATATGTTTTAAAATTTATTTCTGTTTTTATTGCTTTGTTTTATTCATGATGGAGGAATGTATTATTTGTTTATCATGCTGAAATATTTGCACATATGAAAGTACATATATTGAAATGTATAAGATCTAAACAAATATTTGATTTGATGAAAGATATAATCTTTCATGATAAAAAATTTAGAGAGTAACAATTGTAATATTTTAGCTCATGTTTTCAAAGACCTGACACCCATATTTATGAAAAATATCTGCCAGTCATTAGATGCTTGCTTGGTCCTGATTAGATTATATTGACACCAGAATTTAAGTGAAACAAACAAACAAACAAACAAACATTCTTTAAGTATGGGATGTTGAGGGGCGGTCTGGTAGCCTAGTGGTTAAAGTGTTTGCTCGTCACGCCAAAGGCCCGGGTTCGATTCCCCACATGGGTACAATTTCTGAAGCCTATTTCTGGTATCCCCCACCTTGATATTGCTGGAATATTGCTAAAAATGATGTAAAACCATACTCAGTCCGTCAGATTCTGGATATTTCAGAATATAGAGCTGTTCTGTTCCTCTTGACTTTCACTTTGTTTTTCATAGTTTTATCTTTCTCTAGAGCATATTTGCATTGTAGATCAACACACAGTACTTTTGACATATGAAATAGAGAAATTGTCTACGTATAATAGAGCAGCCGGTAATCTCCAGACTGATCTTGTTCCATTTGAAAAACAACTGTCTACATGCTTTTTGACTCATTCAATCTTTCTAGACCTTCCATTGGCCTGGTCATGACATGGTTGAAATACTGCTGATTTGACTTTAAATTTTAACACTCCCGTGAAGTTTTCGGGTACTTTCTTAAATCTAGAATATAATGCTCATTCAATCCTCAAAGTATACCCATATTTTCATAAATTCATATTTCTGAATTTGAATTTTGTTTTTATGATAGTAAACAGGGTATGAAACTCCCAATCATTTCAGCCAGACCACAGCCCTGACCAAAACTTACCTGCCTGCAAATAATTTAGGTTGGACAAGCGACATAGTTTATCATCCAATTGGAATTCATCGTTTATTTTTATGAGTGAATAAATAGTGATTTATTATCCTGAAATATGACGAATATGTTCATATACATGTCTAAATTTTTACCTGACCGTTGGGCAGGTGAACTTGAGAATCTGGCTGTCTGTGTTGAAAATTACCTGTCCTGGGCGGTTGGGCTGGAGTAAAGCAATTCTAAAACAATGATACATGTAATGAGGAAGATGGGACGGAGGGTATTAGAACTTATTGAAGAACCAAAGAATCCCATTTTTTTTCATCTGTGCATACTTTTTTAAATAGTATGCTGTAGGTAAAAATTTCCAGGTATTAATACTTTTATCATTTTGTAGATGATTGTGTAATTAAATTTCACAATTATTGATAAAATACTTGTTAAAATGTAACAAAGACACAATTTACAAAATGATTATGAGAAAGTTTTCTTCAAGAGCTTTGTGATTTGATATTTGTGGTCAGTTTGAATCAAGTAGGAGTCAGTATTGGGAACTTGAAGTGAGCCAAGTTAAGCTGATAGGAGTTGTCTCCCTTACTACAGTCCTGGGCTGTACAGAGTCTCCAGTGTGTAAAATCAGAATTCTTCATACATTGTGAATATTATATGACATGAGAGTAAATAAGGCTTGAACATTCCAAATCTGCTGTTAAAGCCAATTCAAAATAAGGATCTGCTATGTCAGTTATATCAAATAATAATTATAATTGTGATGTGATTTCTTTATTTGTTGTTTAACGCCACACTCAGCAATATCCCAGATAGCATTCAGACGTTGGCCCAACGTTGGCAATGGTTTTGCCAACATTGCCAATGTTGGGCCAACGTCCGAATGGTATCTCGGATGGAAGCGGCCTGTAAATAATTGAGTCTGGACCAGACAATCAAGTGATCGAAAGCATGAGTATCGATCTACCCAATTTGGATATGATTACATGTGTCAACCTAGTCAGCAAGCCAGATCACCCGATCCTGTTAGTTGCCTTGTATGACAAGCATGGGTTGCAGAAGACCAATTCTAACCTCGATCTTCATGGGTATATTGTGATGTGAAACTATGACTACTCTGATCATGGAATTATTCATTTAGATGGCAGATGGCAGAAAATGTTTTTGGCGACGTAGCGGCAAGCGATATGCCTGGACAACTATTCTTGACCATGATCAGCATTGTGAACAGTGTGTCATAGTGGGCAGTATGACTTGGTTATTGTGAATTAGACTTTTCACTGGCCGGCCATATATTGTCTAATTTTTGTGTCCTGTTGTTCCTTATGCTAAAAGTACTGGCAGAGACGATAGTGCCACTGACAATGAAAAGGCACACAAACTTTGGATTTGTTGTTCTAACACATAGTCCCAACAAAGCATCTTTTGAGGAGAGGACTTTTGAACATCCAAACAATTTAATGCCAGAACTTTTGAACACCTAAACTATATTTAGAACCAATTTCTAGCATTTCATTTGAATAAATCTGAAATTTTGCCGAATGATCATTTTTGTTGCAAACTTGAGCATCAGGAATTTATCTGTACTATTAGCTACTCTGAACAGTAATCTATATTGATTCCCAGTTTGAATACAATTGTTTAATTATACTGTCCTGGTGAGTTTTCGGTAGAACTTTCCTCATTCTGTCCATGCCTAATTATTTTGGGGCTATCTTTAGATTTTATTTCAGAGTTACCTCATACCAGGAGATTGGTGGCTTGTCTGGTGTCCGAAACTCAGTGGGTGACCAAAATTTAAGATTTCAAGATTTGTTTATTTGGAAAACATTTTAACTTGCTTTCCAAGTTACTACTTTCATTTGTGTGGGATCAACAGATAGTGGAATTCATGTAGAGAATTTCAGTGCCATCTGTGAAGAACTGGTTAGATGCATCAACCCTGTGTATTGCCGTGTATGTTATATCAGAAAGTAATTGATGAGTTGTTGTCTTGTAAACGGTACATAATATACTATTTGATGAGTAGTTGTCTTGTATACAGTATTTGACTGACTGACTGAGTTAGGTTTTACGCCGCTTTCAGCAATATTCCAGCAACATCACGGTGGGGGACACCAGAAACGGGCTTCACACATTGTACCAATGTGGGGATTCAAACCCGGGTCTTTGGCGTGACGAGCCAACACTTTAACCGCTAGGCTACCCCACCGCCCCATACATTATTTAATACAGTAATTGATGAGTAGTTGCCTTGTATATAGTACATAATATAATACTTGATGAATAGTTGTCTTGTATATAGTGTATGATATACTGTATGATAAATAGTTGTCTTGTATACAGTATTTGATACAGTCTTGTGAATAGTATTTCTTAGGGAACATGAAGAATCTTATGAAACATGGAGAATAGTCATGTGCAATATTTCATTCTTCATCATTGTTTTCCTAACTTCTAGATTGACCAAGGCAGAAATAGATGTCTGTTATGATTGTCATGGAAATTTCTACAGGAACATAGTATCTGATTATATCACTTTCTCAACTTTATTCCATGCCAGACATTGGCGGATCCAAGGGTGTGTGTGTGTGTGTGTGGTTTGACACCCGCCCCCCCCCTTTGAAAATGACTTTCAAAATTCCTGTATCCGCCCATGCCAGACACAAACAACTGTAGATCACACCCCTTTAGAATCTCGAATAAAAATTAAAATGTTTTTCCTCATTATAATAATTCAGTAAAATGCAAAATACATAAAGAGGAAATTACACAATTATTCATTAAAATGAAATATAACTTTTGTTTGAAATGTTGAAATGTTTATGTAAAAATTCATACAGGAAAAAGCAAACAGCATCATATAATGGACATGCATTATATACCGAAACCGATTCTTAAAAACAAGCACAAATTTGATTTCATTAGTCAAGTTATTGTAATTTCCTTTAGAACAAAAACATGGGTGTATAAAGAATTTGTTTTTGAAATGTCAGACTTGTGGAAACAGGATGTAGTTGTTGCCTCCCTCCCAGAGAAGACCGAGAGGAGGTATTGTGGGATACTTGACTTAATTCAGTAGGTAGCGAGTTGGTGCAAATCTCTAATGCTTGACAGGTCCTTCAAAAGACAGAGGAACTAACTAACTAGACTTTCTGCATCCTGTTTGAAAAAAATTCTAAATTTAAGATGGGGAGAACTTTCGAAACACTTTTTGGTCCAGGATTGTACTAGGAAGTTATTTATATATATTAGATACTGTTTGTGTAGTGAAAACAGTTTTGTGGCTCCAGTTTACTTTGTCATATATAATGAATAAGATTTAAGCAAATATTTGTTTATGATGAAGAGGGTTATGATTGTGTTCATTTTACCCAAACACTTTCTTGTATATATTTGTGAATATGTATTAATGCATATGATTTAAACAAATGTTTGTTTATGATGATAAAGTTTATATATTGTTTATTTTGTCCATATTTTCCTGTGATGAGTTTGAGGCTGGCTGATAACATTTTAATATTGACACATTTCCTCCATGATGTTTTAACTTTTAGGTTCAATTTAGTTGTGTAAAATTTACAAATGTTTTCTTTTTGCCTTTTCCCAATATTGCAATGATATTGATTTTCTGGCTTATAAATACACTTCTGAAACAAAAACAAAACCAGCACAAGTAATCCTTAATTAAAAACATTTTCATCAAATGATAATAATAACCTTCTCCATTATCATGAGTGAGACAGACTGGAGGGTTCTATCTATCTGAACAATGCAACATGGTCTGCCACAGTGAGTAGAAATGTTCTGAAATACCCACCCATTCCCAGTTTTTATATCCAGTTAACATGCAGTTAACAGTTAAGTTAACTTCATGAAAATCACACAAATATTTGCAGTTAAGAGGTAAGGTAACTTCATAAAAGTCAACCAATATTTGCAGGTAAAATTTAACTGCAATATTCGCAGTTAGCAGTTATGTTAACTTCATGAAAATCAATCAATATTTGCAGTTAACAGTTATGTTAACTTCATGAAAATCAGCAAATGTTTGCAGTTAACAGTTAACTTCATGGAAATCACACAGATATTTGACTTTAACACTTTAAGTAATCACATGGAAATCAACCAATATTCATAGTTAACAGTTAACACAACTTTATGCATATCACAGATATTTGTTGTTTACAGATAACACGTCTGCACTTTTTCATGATTGTGTGAGCCCTGCCTGTTATCTCTCCCTGTTCATTCCACCCTCTATATATTAACGATCATTTCTAAATCAGTTCTCACAATACAAATGACTTCCAAATGTATCATAAAATTCTGTCCCAAAATTCTGAAATATTCTTCTAGCACCCCAAATAATCAACTCTTATGTGTGATAATATTCGGATAGTTAATAAGTCTGCAGTTAAAGATTTTCCGAAGATTTCTAAATGTTTTCCACTTTTTGCCTGATAGGGTCATAGCCCTTCGACTACCAGCTGTTGAATGAGCAAGATTGTTTTCTGCAGGATCAATATCGGACAATAGGCGCTGATTGCGTGCCCCGGGGTGCTCCGTGCTTTCTGCTCATCCCCTTGTACCCTTGTCGCCGCGTCCGCGCTTTAATGACGGTCACTGCTGCAAAAATACAATACAGGGTAAAGATTGCCTGAGCGCTGAGATTGTATGAGATGAGAAATCATTTACAAGGATACTCTCATGTTCTCTCCTCGGGATGATGGATACCACATTTCTACCCACAAATTTAAATTGGAAAAAATTATGTCATTAAAATCTGCACTTACATAATGGTGAGAATTCAGACAGAATTTAGTTCTCCGCTTGTTGCGGATTTTGTAATGGTATGTAAAGGACTGATGCTGTATGGGAGGGGTTTGTTTTTCTGTTCCCTGTAGTGTGAACAACGTTGTTTTCTCTGTGCTGCTTGTTGGGAGTGATTGATGAACAGAAATTAATTTTAAAGAATATTCGTTAATCATCAGTCTCCATTTTGAAAATGATTATTATTATTTTTTTATTTGCATTACGAATAATTTTGGCAGTTTACATCCCATGCGACAACCTTAAGCAAACACAATCCCCTGTACTTTAGGCTTGTGTCCCTAAAGACACTCAAGGCAGACAAAGTCCCCAGTACCTCATGCTTGTGTCCCTAAAGGCACTCAGGGCAGACAAAGTCCCCAATACTCCATGCTTGTGTCCCTAAAGGCACTCAGGGCAGACAAAGTCCCCACAACCCCTTGCTTGTGTCCCTAAAG
>VKKT01000194.1:184451-196442 GCA_008038995.1 Haliotis laevigata
CTCACTCACTCACTCACTCACTCACTCACTCACTCACTCACTCACTCACTCACTCATTGTCCTGGATGCTGAAGAGCTACAAACTTTTTCACCCTCAAAAGTCATCCTAAGATGTAACAGTATGAAATATCTCTATCATTGCAACTCGACCAAGTCATGTGTGTGTTATAACAAAGTCAAATGTTGTATAACTGTCAAAAACTTCACTCACAGACTTTTATCACTGGATCATCAGGAAAGTAGATCTGCAGGAATGCGGGGAAAGAGAGGTCCATGTGTCTGTGTTTAACAAGTGAACTACATGGCATTTGTACTGAATCAAGACTGATGCTGTCAAGGGGGGGGAGAAACAGACTGCTTCTTACATAATGTACATGAAACCTAAGGCGGACTGAGGCAACTATTGGTCCTCATGCAACCAATGGGGCAGGTTTTTACTCGTACTAAATGATTGTCAAATTTATCTGTTCCAACTGAACTGGTGAAATTGTTGTTTGGTTGGTGAAATTGTTGTTTTGTTGGTGAATTTGTTGTTTGGTTGGTGAATTTGTTGTTTGGTTGGTGAGTTTGTTGTTTTGGTTGGTGAATTTGTTGTTGTGGTTGATGAATTTGTTGTTGTTTGGAGTCATTTCACTGATTGGTATGTTTCCTTCAGAGATAGATGTTTATAGTTTGGGTGTATTAGACTGCATTTGTGGACTTGGTTGTATTGTCGCAAATGGAGGAAAGGTTTCTGAAGGGAGTGTGGACGGGTATAGAACTGACGGTAAGTGGGAAATAAGGGTGAACTTGAGGGTGTACTAGGGGCAGGTAGCAGTTTGATGGTTACATAATGTGTGTTGTCTTAGCTGGGGTGTGTTTTAAAGAAGGAGCAGGTAAGAGTGTTAAAGGGGTGTTAAATATTATGTAACATCTAACAGGATGAGAGTATAGAGATTGCTGGAGTTTGTGTTGGGTATAGGATGAGGTGTTTATAGTAACAGGGTGAGTTCTTCCTGGAATGAGTTAACGTTACCCTAATTTCTCAAAACAAACTGAGTTTTAACTTAAATTTGAGTTTTTATTCAAGTTTGAATCAACAAGAAGCATTTCCTGAAATATACTGAAATTAATATTAAATTCAAACTTATTTAAGTGCAGTAGATGTTGTTTTGGTTTTTAGAAATGCTGTTTCAAATTCGCAAACCAAACTTTGAAATTTGAACTGAAACTTTGCAGAAATCAGGGCCTCAATAGCCCTCAAATTTCAACTGGGGTTCGTGATACAGTTAGATCAAGTAAAGTGAGCTGAGGTGATGGTTTTATTATAGCTTAAGTTGAGGATGGATTTGGATGTCATGGCGACAGGATCTTCAGATGATTGTTATATTATATCTTGCGTTGAGACCCGTGAAGATCCGGGTAAGAATGAACCTTCTGTAACCCATGCTTGTCGTAAGAGGCGACTAACTGGATCGGGTGGTCAGGCTCACTGGCTTGGTTGCCACATGTCATGGGTTCCCAGTTGCGCAGATCGATGCTCATGCTATTGATCACTGGATTGTCTGGTCCAGATTCGATTATTTACAGACCGCCACCATATAGCTGGAATATTGCTGAGTGCAGCGTAAAACAAAACTCACTCTCTCACTTGTGTTGAGGATGGATGACATGGCAACTGGATCTTGAGATGATTGTTTGTTGTATGCGTTATATGAGGGATGAGGAGAGGGAAATTGATGACAATATGGAGGAATATGCTTGATGTGATGGATAATTAATAGTGCAGTGAGGGAGGTGTGTAAAAGAAAAAGGTACTTTTAATGGTGGGAGACTAGGGTTGGTTAGAAAAGAGGCGCTGTGAGAGCACTGAGATCATAATTACAAACATCTTTTAAATCTTTGACATCTGTAGTCATGGTTTCTTGTGGAGCCTGATACCATAGTCACGTTATGTATTTTGTTGATATGATGTAACAGTATAAATGATGATTAGGACGGGTTTCAACTGCTCAACTCATAGTTTCCCTTCCTGTCTTTTGATTCCAATAAAACATGAAGGTGGAGTTTTACATTCTTTGGATGATAACTTTGCGACTAGCCAGATTTCCATGACACCGGTGAAGCAATGAAAACGCCTGTGTAAAAAAATCTCCCCGTAATTAACAGCATTCATCAGGAAATGAAAATACTATTTCAACAAAAGTTTTTCTTTCTCAGTGTGCCTGCACCATTTTGGGTTTTTCTATAATAAACCTTTGATAATGGCTGAAAGTAGATTCGACCTCAAAGGAAGACACCAAAGATTCGTCTGAAGAGCATAATTTTTAATTCCAAGATGTCCAACTGGGTAGCTGGAGTGGATCCCTTTCTGCGTATCTGTGCTGTAGATTGTCATCATATTGAAATGGCCGCATCAAAGTTATAGAAGTAAGTTACAACAACTGTTCCAAACTGATGACCTGGTACCTCCTGCGTGATAATTAATTCTCCTAGTACCTTACCCCATGTTTGCTCTCCCCATGTGACTTAAAAGAAGAATCAGGCTTTGTAGGTTCGCATATTGCCTCTGTAAAGGGGATTGGTGGTTGATGCTAGATAAAAATCTAGTAAGGAGTAGACATAATGAGTTAGTGTGCGGATCAAAGTGAAGGAAGTTGGGGGCAGCTGACAGAGGGAGAGGAACAAGCTTCAAAGAATATTAGGGGAAAACAGAGGTGCTACCATCATAATATTAGCAGCACTAATATATGGGTTCATATTGCCCTCTTGTGGAATAACAATATGGTTGGTGCTGGGGTCTGAAAATATGGGTGGATATGGCGCCAGTGGTAGAACTATGTAATAACTTTTGGTGCTACAGAAATTACACTAGATGGAATCTGAATGGTACATATTGGCACTTTCTTTAAGCTCCGGACTAGTCAGAACATTGTAATACGATAAGATCACCTTCTGACAACGTTTTATATCTATCTAATGACCGGAGATCATTCTCACACTATAGCAGATGCCTCTGTCAACAGTTATAAAATGCTTGTGGCACAAATATATAGATCCTTCTATGCAGATCATTTCGACACTAGAAGAGAGGCCCTCTGAGCCAAGAAGTGATCCTTTTGATATGAATATAGCAGTCTTTCTGACTATAGTCCAGAGATCCTTTTGACTCCAGTAGAGAGAACCTCCTCATACAAGCAGAGGCCTATTTGGTATCAGCATAGATGCTCCTGATACAAGAATAGAGATCCTTATGATATCAGTGGAGATTTCTCTTAAACCTATAGAGATAATTGTGACACCAGTAGAGAAACTTGTGATTTTAGAGTCTGTCCTATCCCCAGTATGGATCCTTCTGACACTGGGAGGGATCCATTTGACACCAGGAGAGATCCTTCTGACACCAGTAGAGATCCTTCTGACACCAGGAGAGATCCTTCTGACACCAGGAGAGATCCTTTTGACACTAGGAGAGAGATTCTTCTGACACCTGGAGAGATCCTTCTGACACCATGAGAGATCCATCTGACACCATGAGAGATCCTTCTGACCCCAGGGGAGATCCATCTGATACCAGGAGAGATCCTTCTGACACTAGAAGAAATTCTTCTGACAGCAGGAGAGATCCTTCTGACAGCAGGAGAGGTCCATCTGACAGCAGGAGAGATCCATCTGACACCATGAGAGATCCTTTTGACACTAGGAGAGATTCATCTGACACCAAGAGAGATCCATCTGACACCATGAGAGATCCTTCTGACACTAGAAGAGATCCTTCTGACAGCAGGAGAGATCCTTCTGACACCATGTGAGATCCATCTGACACCAGGAGAGATCCTTCTGACACCAGGAGAGATCCATCTGACACCAGGAGAGATCTTTCTGACACCAGGAGAGATCCTTCTGACACCAGGTGAGATTATTCTGACACCTGGAGAGATCCTTCTGACACTAGGAGAGATTCTTCTGACCCCAGGAGATATCCGTCTGACACCAGGGGAGATCCTTCTGACACCATGAGAGATCTTTCTGACACCAGGAGATATCCATCTGACACCAGGAGAGATNCATCTGACACCAGGAGAGATCCTTCTGACACCAGGAGAGATCCTTCTGACACCAGGAGAGATCCTTCTGATTCCAGATAACGACTAGACCACTAGATATCCTTCTAGCGTGAAGAGACGCTAAATGAAGAGTTTTGGGGACAGGATGATATATGGACTAAGTTGTCAGCAACAATTACATAATGTTACTTGTTTAATTACCTCGCTGTCCACAGCCTGGTTGTCATGACGGTGAGATCAACATGTGTAGGGGTGTGTAGAGATACCGCTCTTGACACCTATAAATCCATAAATCTGTTATCTGAACAACACAAACCTTCAAAAGTTAAAATTCTGGGCCGAGATGAAAGCAGTCCTCAGCTAATGGCTAGGATAGAGGAGATGGGATGCTCGGTTTTACAACTTTAATGATGAGTTTATTACAACACGATGTAATTGCATGATAGGTGTAGATTGTACATATGTAACAAGTGTTTTCACACTTTAATCACAAGCGTAAGTTATCAAGCACTGCTTTTTTGTCTAATTTGTTGCGTGTGAGATGTAAGGAGAATTTCTCCACATCAAATGATGACATAGTTTGCTATCTTCAAGACGGCCTTTTTCATAGGTTGAAATTCAGTTC
The DNA here is from genome assembly GCA_008038995.1 of Haliotis laevigata. Lineage (NCBI taxonomy): Eukaryota > Metazoa > Mollusca > Gastropoda > Lepetellida > Haliotidae > Haliotis > Haliotis laevigata. The sequence goes on from VKKT01000194.1 coordinate 189,123, forward strand.
GAATCCATGTCCTAAAAATAATGAGCAGCGTACAGCACATGTTCTGAAAAGGATTTTTTTTTGGTTGAAGGGAGTCTGAAAAATATGATACAGTTTTGTAATTTGAAATCACAAACTTTGATATCAGTTCCTATTCTGTCCTGCTTTAAACCTTATATTTAGAGATTTTCTTTTGAGGTTTTGATAAAATTAAACAAAGAAAAAACTACATTTATCATCAAAACCATTCATCTAGGTTCAACAAGTGTATTTGTTCTGAAGTGGTTCTGTTCATTTCTGATCATTATGAGTAGGAAATCTTTAAACATTCGTTTTTAACGGACAAGGCAACATCTGTTAAACACAAAACACAGGAAGTTTTTTGCAATGAATCATTATTTCAATCTCATAATGTATTCTAAAGAGGCACAAAATGAACATACTGTCATGTCTAAAGGTATACTCTATTTATCCAGTGGTGAGTTATACCAAGCTGTAGTATGTGCGAAAGTCATAAATAATTGTTCTTAGGAATATAACTTCAGATGATGAAGGGTTGACATAGGGATGCATTCGAGCACCTCAGCCTTCCTCTTTAGTTAAGTAATGTTCAAATACTTCCTTGATACCAAGCATTCTTTGAGAGAACAGCCATATTTGTCTTTTTGTACATCTAAACATCTTATGATGAGGTGGAAGATGATATTGGCTGCATCTTGATGTTTTTGCATCCCAAATGGAGTGTTTGATAGTGATAACATTTTCAGAATGTCTAAGAATTGAAATTATTTCCACATTTTGTTTTGTTGCTATAACAGATACGAACTGTACATATGAAAATGATTAATGAATCCTGGTATAACATTTACCAGGTTTATATATTTCATATCAACTGTTTTTAGCGCCCTTGGCTTGAAGCTTGTCATGGAGAGTCTGTCATCCATTCTTGTTGCTGTCTTGAAAGTTTTTGGTTTCAAACTTCTTCTCCAGAACGTCTTGAGATGTTTTGTGGGTGTTCTTGATGGTTAGGGGCTGGAACTGTATTTGCGTAAGACATCTAAATTGAACATTTATTTATTTATTTTAAATGTTGAAAAAATCATTCAAATATTTAAGGATCTTTTTCAAAGAAAAGACAGAAGCTGAGATAGGAATGATGATGACCTTCCATAGTTTTGAGTTTGTTTAAGGTGTTATGATCACTCAACGTCAACTGTGGGGCAAAAGTATTTTCAATGAGTAAACTGTCTTGGTAACAATTTGATCCTGAAGTTGGTGAAATGAGTGAGTGAGTGAGTTGGGTTTGATGGTGCTTTAGTTATCTACACACAAACAGTTTAATGTGAGAGCCAAAATTGAATAAAAAAAACTTTCCACTTTTGGTGAAGCATTTGTTCACAATCACTAGATTGTCTGGTCAAGAATTAATTGTTTTCATAAAATGCAAACTTTTTTGTGCAATTTGTGTGAATGGTGGTCTAACCAATACACCAGTGAAAGTTTGCCATATTTGCAAACCCCTTGTACACTATTACTGATTTTCAGTCTTCCATTTATAGAATTTTGATTACAATGTTGCCTTTTGCACCAATTGAATTGGTTTCAGCATATGATTAGGACTGGCTATTCTCTGGCATGATGTTTTTATATTGTTCTGACTAAACCCGGGGCTACATATGGTGGCACAGCAACCTAAAGCAACTCAGTACACCTTGCTCTGGGATTATGTTCCGTTACCATGGTTCACAGAGCCTTCTAATCATAAGATCATCACCTCCCCCAAGACAGATGTCCTCAACACTTCAAATACTCATTTAATGGAGATACGTTTACAGGGAAAAGGTTCAAGCTGTAGAAGGTTCTAATGTTCGAGGTGACTACAAGAAAGTACATGTTAGTTTCACTGCTAGATCATCTTCTTCCTATCATGACCTCTGTCGCCAGATTAAAATTCAAGCAGTTGAAATTCATTCTCCAGCTTGGGTTCAGGGAAGGAAGCCATTATGAACATGTGATAGCTTGATCTAAATTCACTTGGGATTTTTTCTAGCTGGGTAGAAGAATCATTTGTGTGTAAAGGCATTGGTGTGCTTGCAAACAGGTGCCCTTTGATTCATTGGCCTGGATGAGCACAGGAGGTAGAATCATTGACCTGAAGTTTCCCTTAAGTACATTTGCATTATATACACTTGGTGTTTGTGGGAACAATCGGTACCAGCTTCTCAAGACCTGCTAAAGACCTCAAAGCTTTCAGAAACCACAACAAATAGAATTGTTCTCAGCTGTGTTCAATTTGGGAGAAACTTAAGATTTTATATGCTCTGGTCCGGCCATTGCTGGAGTCTTTTATGTTGGTGCTTGCTGGAGCTTTATTATGTGTTAGGGAATGAACAATCCCCTAAGAGCTCTCTCTGCTTTGTTTCAGAAGGTAAAGTCTGGGGGATAGCTTTCCTTTGTGTGTTAATATCATTGGGCAAGTTTAAATACTCTTAATGAATCCTTGTATCAATCTCGCTTCCCGCTCTTGTCTTCACCCGAACCTGCAAGTATGTCCATAATCTGCTCCTGGAAACCGATTCCACATACTTGTGTCTGTTAGCTTTGATCCTGTCTCTATACTTGCTGGCAATGTTTATTTTCATATATAATGTAGATTTATTGCATGCCAGTTACCACGGTGATTTGACAGCTTACTCCACAGATGGGGAGAGTTAAAAAACCCTTTGGATGCTTTTGTCTCTTCCCTCCTTCCGCAGTGTACTGTGCTTCGTGTTTCCTACCAGTGCCTTTTCTCTTCTGTAGCGTATAGGAATTATTCTTTTCCTCTTTAATAGCCTCAGATCTCTGCGATATAGGACCTAATAGCACGGGGATGGGTAGTGTTCCATGCATCTGCTGTTTTTATTAAATGACCCATTAATTTCTGTCTCCTCTCCCCAAACTTTGTTGTGTTTGTTGAAGAAGGTGGACGGAAAGAAAACAGTAAATAACAAGTTAATGTCAGTGAGAGAAGAGGAAGTCCTTAATCTGCTTCTATTTACATCAGACCATCTGTGTTTTGTACGCCATTAAGTCCCGTTGTTGTAACCTGCAGTCTCTCCCTACCTTTCAACCATGACCTTGATCACAGACGTCTGTTTGCAATTAGGAGTGTTCATTGTTTTGATAATTACTAATTATGATTTTGTTATAATTGACTGTGCAATATACATAGGAATTAGATTAGGCTTGAAGGTTCTTTTTCTTGAGAGTTGTGGCGAAAGGTCAGTTTTGTCAAATTAATTTTGGATGAGTTTTACAGATTTCTTGTTTGTAGCATTTGTTTGATGTATAATGCAGACATGTTTGGGAATTGTTTTGAAGAGAAACTAGCCGATTGTTCACGTACATGTGTTAAAGCAATGACGGCTGTGGTATGGAAAAAGTGGCCAATGAAAACAATTACTCATTGTTTTCTTATATTAGACATGTTGTGCATGACTGCCTTTTGTTTATGCCCAGTTGAACGCTGGAGTACAAATAATCAGAGTGTTTCTGTTCATTAGAAATGAATGTCTTTTCAAAATTGAAAACAAATCAAAACGGATAAAAAAAATGAAATTTTTGTATCATCAAGTCTCACTTTTCTGTCCTGTCGCTTTTTGTGTTGATGTAATCCTTCAATTTCAGATTCTTTTGTTTGCTCACAAAGTATTGTTTTACAGACATGCTGTTGAAAATGATGCATTGGAGTGAAATGTGGTAAAAACGAATGCAGGATATTAAAGTGTCATTAATCAGAAGCTATGGGTTCCAGTTCTGGCATATCAGACTGCTCATTAGGCCAATATCCAACTCCAGCCAACGTCCAACACTCGCACCCTTTCTGCTCCTCGACTTTTTCAAGGCGTATTGTAAGTTTGTGTTGATCATGTGTATTTGGACGATTTTCGGCATCAAATTTCCTCTTCCCTTCCATTCTTGAAACCTCTGACAGAATGTGGTGGGAAAGCTTCTAATTGATAACACAGCCACGTCAATCATTCAACCACTGGTGCTTCAGATGGATTGCCTCGCTTTTCCACATTGCGTAACAGGTTAGCAAATCAAAATTGATATTTTGAGAGATTGTCCGCCATGTCAAAATCATCAGTAGTAATATGTATCAATGATCAAGCGATGGACTAAGCTGCTGGGATCTCAGCAGCTTGCGAACCAATCAATATGTCCCTGCACCTGTTGAACAAATGGTGGAGGAGTGTTAGTAGATTGGGCCGGCTGTAGAGTTGACTGATTACTCATGCATATGTGTTGGGATATTGTCTGGGGTGTATCTGTTAATGTGTGTGGACTGTTGGCACCTTGTCGGTGATGTAACTGTTAAGATGTGTGTGGACTGTTGGTATGATCGGTATATCTGTTAACATGTGTGTGGACTGTTGGTATGTTTGGTATATCTGTTAACATGTGTGTGGACTGTTGGCACCTTGTCGGTGATGAATCTGTTAACGTGTGTGGACTGTTGGTATGTTCGGTATATTTGTTCACATGTGTGTGGACTGTTGGCACCTTGTCTGTGATGTAACTGTTAGCAATTATGTGGACTGTTGGTGTGTCCAGTTTATCTGTTCATGTCTGTGGACTGTTGGCAAGTCTGGTGTATTCTCTCCTAGAATATTGTGATTAACATATCGATGAACAGATAAGGTACTGGTACATTATCCATAAATATATGTGTTTATTGGTTGTAAACTGGTACATTGTTCACAGATGTGAACAGCGTGTGAACTGGAATGTTAAACATCAATTGTTGCCATGATGGCTTAGATAGATGCTCAGACTATCAACCACTGGTTTGTCTCATCCAGGCTTGATCTCATCTACCAGGACTGGTAACAATCCAGAACACACATCCTCTCACATACAAGTATAAGGCCATGTCCTTAGGATGCCAGAGTGAACACAGAATGGTTCAATGGCCTTTAAGATTATCTGTCATATTTCTTACTGATTCCTTCAAAGTATATAATATCCTGACATTTTTAACATTACTGAGTGATGACACCGCTCTACAGCCAGAATTATCTGAGATGAGAAATGAATTCTTTGTCGTAGCCAATAAAACCTCCTCAAAGCTTGTCTCTATCCACTTGCTTCTGAAACTTTCCTGTAACACAAGACGAATCTTCTGAGGAAGAACTGTTTAAAGTACCTATGTATATATGGCCACTTGAGATTTGGTGTTGATGTTTGCCTACCGTACTCAGTGACATTGTTTTCAGGTAAAAAGCATTTCTGTTAATTACTAGTGGTAAAGCGTGTTTACACTCTCCACTGTAATGATGTGTTGTAAGTTGCTACCTGTGCAGGTTAATTACAGGTGTATCTTGCAGGCTGGCTAGCTGTCTTGCAGGTAAATACACAACTGTTCTCCTGACCTATTCTTAGATGCTGGAACGAATCTGATTTTTTGTTTCGTTTCCGATTCATTTTGAGATATTAACACATTGTAAAATGTAATGGGATTTATTTATAGTTCTGCTGGTTCTCAAAGAAAATAAATATGTTTGGCTGTCTAAAAAATAGCACAAGTGTTGTTTGCTGAAACAGATAATGTATGTTTATTGGATAAGAAGAGTGTGTATCATGCGTAATGAGTAATTTATTGATGTGGTATATGTAATTCTGTCTTAAGGGAAGTATTATGAGGGGGTTGCTATCAGCGGTGGTGAGATAGTATCATGCAACTTGGGCCCTCATGGAAGGATAGGGGTCAGATTATAGCTGAAAACCCTATTCCATCCTGCCAACACTCTGTAGACTAACGTTTGGTCTCTGAAATGCGTAATTTTGATAGGAATAGATAATGGTATTTATACTGAAGAGTAGACTAACAACTAGGAAATGAAAATATTTTACCGAAAAAAAGTTCATAGTAAAAACAAAAAATATATAATGAAAAGGAGCCCTGAGACTTTCTTCATTTTCATTTTCAGACTTGCCACATAGTACACTTGCATGGAATTTCGTGGATATATTTGTTTCAAGGTCTGTATGACAGACTAACTGAATAGGAACCCACCAAAATCTAGACTTGCTTTATTTAGGGCTTAAGCTTTGAAGAAGGATTGAGCTGAAGGGGAGATATTGTTCAGGGGTTGCGAGACAGGCTGCCCTTCTGTGTAGACCATGCAGTGGGGTGCTGTATACAGCGACTGTAGGAAGGGGTGGCAAGGAGAGGTGGGTAGAGTGGGTAGAGGGGTTATCTGGAGTTGGTATTCGTAAAAGGGGTTTTGGTGTCTGCTGGGAATGGATTTGTGGAAGAAATGCCAAGTAGCTGTTTGTGCTGGTTTAAATGAGGCGTGGGATTTGTTGAGAAGGGATGTATTTGGTAGAGGGTAGAGAAGGGTTGTATTTGGTAGAGGTTAGAGAAGGGTTGTATTTGGAAGAGGTTAGAGAAGGGTTGTATTTGGAAGATGGTAGAGAAGGGTTGTATTTGGTAGAGGTAGAGAGGGGATGTATGCAGGTAGATTGTAGAGAAGGGTTGTATTTCATAGAGGATAGAGATGGGTTGTATTTGGTAGATGGTAGAGAAGGGTTGTATTTGGTAGATGGTAGAGAAGGGTTGTATTTGGTAGATTGTAGAGAGGGGTTGTATGCAGGTAGAGGGTAGAGAAAGGTTGTATGCAGGTAGAGGATAGAGAAGGGTTGTATTCATAGAGGGTAGAGAGGGGTTGTTTGTGGGTAGATGGCAGAGAAGGGTTGTATTTGGTAGAGGGTAGATAGGGGTTGTATTTGGTAGAGTGTAAGGAAGGGTTGTATTTGGTAGAGGGTAGAGAGGGGTTGTAGAGGTTGGTTGTGGTTGTTGGCTGTGGTGTTATGAGAGGGGTTGAGGCTGGTAAAGAGTACGGTAGAGCAGGGAGCTGGTGAGAGAAGTGGTTGAGTGTTGGTAGTTGGGGGCATTGGTAGAACTGGTTAGATGTTGGTAGTCTGTGAGTTTCTATCAACCTAGTTAGACTTTGGTAGAATAGGGGTTTGAAACTAGTAGAAGGTTGGGTTGCTACAGTTTGGATTTAAGAGAAGAGGAGGAAGTTGGCAAAATGAGGATGGTCGAGCATGGGGCTAGCAGAATGTGGGGTTTGGGAGTGTGGAGGGTTGTTAATGTGGTGATGGCAGAGCATGGGGCTAGCAGAATGTGGGGTTTGGGAGTGTGGAGGCAAGCATTAAATTGGTTATGGTAGAGTGTGGGGTTAGCAGAATATGGGGTTTCGAAGAACGGAGGGTTGTTAATGTGGTGATTGTAGGGCATGGGGCTAGCAGAATGTGGGTTTGGGTGAGTGGAGGGTTGTTAAAGTGGTGATC
>VKKT01000194.1:210016-223574 GCA_008038995.1 Haliotis laevigata
CCCACCCTACCCTCTCCTCACCTCACTCCCTCCTTACCCTCCCCTACCCCTTTCCCCACTCTAGCTGACCACCCCATCCCACCCTACCCTCTCCTCACCTCACTCCCACCTTACCCACCACCCACCCCTTTACCCCTTCTGGCCGACCACCCCTTTCCATCGTACCAGCACCACCCCCCTCCCTCTTTAGGCCACACCCAACCCCCTCACACCTCACCCCAAACTCTTACTTTCTTTGCCCAATTGTTCGGAAGGAAATAGAAGATAAGGACCCCTTGGCTTCAGCTTGAGAAATGTAGTTTTGTTTATTTAGATAATAACTTGTGTGATAACTTACACAGTGAGGATAGGGGATGGACTGATATCACTTCATTCCCAAAACCCACACACCCACCCACACCCACACCCACACACCCACCCACATCCACACAGGACAGGGGGAGGTTTTTGTTGTCTCAGCACACACAGGTTACAGGCCAGGAGAGGGTAAGGTCTTTGAGCACCCACAGGTTATAGAGGGGAGGCAAGGTATATACTAATGTCTAATGATGACTTAAAACCAAACATGACATGATTATTCCTTGGCAGTATGTTTCTTCAGGTATCTTGGTACTTTTTTGGACTTAAAGTTTGCTGTGTAATGTTTTCATTAAATTCAATTTTCAAGTGTACTTCATATATGCTGACTGAGGCAAATTGATATAGCTTATATACTTGTTTGCAAAACCCTTTCAGACAATGATTAATTTTGTTGGTGTTTTTTTTAAATTTCTCCATGTTGTTTTTAGATCTGAATTGAACAATCAAAGAGTACCAGAGTACCTGTCTAAGACCTTGTGGTAAACCACTTCCTTCTTTGCAAGTGGAGCTTCTTTTTTCATTGCCCAGCAAGCAAGATTTATCAACTTAATCACACCAGGCTAGTACTGAAGCAAAATAAGTAGGAAGAATTTTAAAAATAGATAAAAAGAAAAAAAAACATTAGTGCAGGGGGATTTAAGAAATTGAATTCAGGAGTCATCAGTTGTACGGATAACGGTGCCATTGTCATAAGGATGCGTTAGAGGATGAGACAAAAATGTTGCCATTTTTTCGCTAAATGCGAACCGTTACCCAGTTAGTTTATTGATTATGGTATCAAAATGGCCTGAAACATCGTGGCATTGTGCTTAAGGATTGTCAAATTGTCGATTTTTTATGTTCAATTGGAATGCTTTTTCTTGAAAATGAGCTGCTTTTTGTAGCTATTCTCAGTTCCCTCCAAGTTTCACCTCTCTATACTCCATTACCCCGTTTAACGGTAGCATCTCAGCTGAGGTGGCAAATGGACGACTAGTTAATGGAACGACAGGTAGATAGGTTTCCTGCAAAGATCTAAAAAAGTATTTGAAATGTATAAGAGAATAAAAACATTCCAAGACCCAAATGCTCTTTCTCCCAGGCAGTGTCTTGCTGGGATTCAGAGCCAGGTTAAATCGCTGCATTAGTTTTAATGAATTTCATTTGACAGTAATCACTGAAAAGCAAAATGATATTTTATGTTACAAAGGAAAACAACAGAGCTTAAAAAAAGAGTTTTGCAAATGTATTTTTGTAATTTTATTTTCTAAATGCAATAAGCGAAGTATTGGATTATGAGTTTTGGGGGTCTTATATCCATGACAATGTTTTCTCTGAGGTCCAAGTTTATATGGTTAGAGGCTGAACGTGATTGGATCAGTAGCAAATTAAGCTTGTTTTCATCAATTCTTATCCTTGGGAACATCTAAAATCCAATTATCTACTGAATCGTGGTTTTAGCGGTAAAAGTTTGTTTAACACATGAAGCAAACAATATTTTATTGACTTTCTGAGTTAATATGCTTGGGTCATTTATATTTAAAGTTTCAGTCTCAGGAAAAGATTGAGATTAATTGGTTTGGGGAATTGGCGAACAATCTGAGAAAAGCAGTGGTTGGTTAAAAACAATCCAGGGAAGAATTGTGAAAATTAATATAATCATGATATTGAAAAAGTTTTATATCTCAGATATAGTCATTGATTATTGATCCGATATTTTACTTGTTATAAGTGAATTGAAAATGTACGTCTCACAAAAGGGCTGTTTTTGTCGTTAGAGTGCAAGGAATTTGTTTATTGATGTAGAGCAGGCTATTAAAGAATAAATCACGACAGAAATGTTGAAGTGCCAAAATAAACACAAAACTAGTGTTCAATGTGACTCCATTCATATCTGCCCACAAATAGACTGCACACAATAAATTAAGAACATAACATTCAAAGCAAGTGCTGTTTTGTCACCAGTCTCTAATACGGTTGTGATATTTTCCATAGCTGAATTATAAAACATGTTTGATGTAAGTGAAACAATATTAATTTGTCGTCGGCTTGGACTCTTGTCTAGACAAGGATAGAAATGTTTTATGAAGATGGCCAAGACATTGTGTTATAGAATTAGTATAATTCACTTACTGCCTACAATATCTCAAGATTCTAATTCTGATAATGTACTTCCGCAGTCCGGCCCGATCGCTCAGACAATCGTACATAATCTTTATATGAATTTCAAGGGAACGTTGTCCTCCTCGTGAAGCTGACCTCATATACAAGACAAATAAAATCCCACATTTGCTTAATAATCTCCCTTATAGGAAGGGAGACGGAGCAGCGGGTTAAACAAGGGACGGCATAAAGTTTTAGATTCGAAGTGTACCCTCTCGGCCAGTCCTATGTATTATGACAGTTTTATACAGAAGACTATTAGTGATTTAAGCAACCCTGTCAAAGGCGGAGCCCACCTATTGTCCGAATTAATCAAAGACCGAACCTTTCTATATGACTGACACACATTTGAGCATTTAAAACATATTTCATTCTTGGTGAAATTTGTTTCCATTTTATCTGATTTGGGTGCTAGTTTTTAGGTTGTTGTGGGTGTTATTTTGTAAATTTAACGATAGCATGCTTTCTGGGAGTGTGGAAAATGTCATTTTTAATAACCTAAGTAGTTTATAGCGGGTTTGATACAATCGTCATACATATAACTTACTTGATATATTTCCTTCATTTGGAAGGAGGAGAGCTGATTATAATGAGTTATCTTGTTTCCTAATTCAACTTCACATTTACAAATCTTTTTTCATTTCTTATCCTATATTTTAATGCCTCCATACTCCAGGAATATTGTAAATGGAACATCCGTTTCTCCCACCCAATGCGCCTCTGTTAGCTTTCTGTTAGGTTATATATTTTACATAGTTTGACAAATTGCCACAGCTGATTGTTCATAAAATGTGAAACAGGTGGATTTTTGCGTTTGATATTGATAAATTAATGTTAAGGTTGCAGCCTGTTTTTCAACCATCAAAGTGTTTGGCACTATTCAGTTGGTCCATCAGGTCCATCAGGTCCATTGGGACCATCTCGTTCTACTGTAGTGAAGAGACTGATTATGATGAAACGAGTCAAGGCTTTCTTGAGTGAGTCTCTTAATCCGGAAAACATGGGACTCCGTTTCAGTTTTATCAAAACAGTGAATATGATGGTATTGTAACACTATTTCCTGATCCATTTTATCAAATCCTGGTCCAGAATCGTCTTTGATTTTACAAGTTTGGTAAGCAGACAATTCTATGTTCATTCTAGTGTTTGTCATAGAGAAATCAAATATTTGCTGGGGAGTCAAACTGAATCTTAAAAGCTGAATCATATTAGTAAAGTTTTTTGTTTAGTTGAAAATGTAGGTATCTGTAATTGATTCCAATGCTCTGTAGAAATGGTAAAAACTTAGTTTGATAAACTGACAAATCCTATGTGTGTTTGTCATTTAGAAATCAAATATTTGTATTTGCTGAGAGTGGGATTGAATCTTGACTCTTGATTCATATTAGTAATACTCTATGTTTTGTTAAGATTTAGATATTTTGTACTGATTCCATTGAACGGAAGAGTGGTGAAATCTTCATGTCTCTGTCTTTCTGTTTTCTGTGAGATACTTCTTCGATTTCAGATCATAAATTGGGTGATTAAAACTCTGGAATCCTTTTGAAGAATATTTAATGGATAATAATGAATGAAGTCAGTTTTTCTGTTTTATACATGGGAATAAAGATCTTCTCTTAATACAAGACTAATAGGAGAATTCCAAGTGGTATAAAGGTAGAAAAAGTAGATATGAAAATCAGAATTCTTTGGTTATTCTGGCAATAACTATTACTGTTTTTAGGTTGGAATAAATATTTAGGACACATTGTAGGCTGTTGATGTAGAAAGGATGGAGCATCATTATTTGGATGATTTGTACAACATTTTAATAAAATATCTTATATCAAGGTTGACAGGTTAAGTAGATAGGCTTCCTGTGGATGAAGGATGAAATTTCTAAAAAAAATAATATATGTCACTTTTTGACGTTATAAGAAACTATCCACTTAATGTATTTGTAATAAGGCCTATTTAAATCTCATCCCTAGCAGTCTCGTTAGGGAGAAATTAAATAGTGTTTAAACCATGAATATTCGAGAGATTAATCGCAGAATATTGTGAGGTTCCTTGTTGTATTTTTACAAGGCTCCTGTCTCAGACAATGGACAAATTTGAAATCAATATCTGTAAAAAAGCGTTGTTTGCCAACACAAAAGTGGGCCATTGAAAAGCAAGCAATAAATCTGGAGCATTGTGAGGTATGAGGAATTAGTATGGGTGACAAAGTCAGTGTAATCCCATATAATGACTGATTACTTTACATGAGAATTTTACACTTTAACATAGCCTGGAGTGTAGGAAGCCGGCGAGGGGTCAAGTCTAACCCTACACTGCAAGCGATCAGCAATTCATTAAACCTCCAGCAATATTGATCATCATGATTAATAGGCTCACAACTACAAAGCGCGTTGAGGCTCTAATAGTTTTATGCGTGTTCAATGAGGCGTGAATTGGATGCATTCCGACTTCACACTGCTTGGCTTTGAGAAGGAACAGTCCAATGATAAAATAAAAAGAATTAGAATCATCAAAATGTGAAAAGAAATATTCTTTTTATTTTTTTTCACTCCTACTCCAATCATTTTGGCAGTTTTCATCTTTCTTAGATTTTTTATTATTAAATTTATCTTTTGATTACAAATTTTAACAGTGACATTGCAATGATTACGTGCTCAATGAATGATTTTCTAAATTATATCCCTATCTGAGAACATTCTTGATATTTTCAAACACATTTATTCCTGAATATTTCTTACAGAAGTTAATTGAAATAAACATGCAACATTTCTAATTTCCATGGATACCATTCCAATGAACTTTACAGCTGTATAAATCGGATAATGAAATAGATGAACGAAATGAAATCTTGCGACTAGTTTAAAGCAAGGAGTGGATAGCCAATAACTAAGGATTAAATACTCCACTTTAACTTGTTCGTGAAACTAAAACTGCTTATTTGATAAATATATCTATCATGGAATGCTATAAAATCTTGAAATGTGATCTCTGACCCTGCGATATATTGTATCAGTGAGAAAATTAATTATGGGCTGTAATAACCTGAGGCTTAGTAAACGATGACGGGAATTAACGACCCTGAACATTGTTTTTCCCATAATTCATAGCAGCCTGCAGTGATTTTCGCTACAAAATGTACAACTGGAGCAATTATAATCTGTCAAATTGATACCAGGTAGTGCGATTTGTCATATTCGTCACCCGTTGTACATGTGGATGACAAACAGTCATTATAACGATCTGTAGTCATTCATCAATGCTGGAAAGTTACATACGGCTGGACAAGAGATTTGCGTTATCTACTTACTTACCTAATGAATATTCATGAGTAGAAATGCATATAAGGAACATTAGTTAAAATAGAGGTTCAATTGTTTGTTGTCAGCAGTCCGGATTACAACAATGTTTTGGTACGTTCTTAAGGATAGTTTTCATAATTTTAAACTGTTGCTTGTCTGTAAACGTTCTGAATAGTTTATTACTTGGTAATGAGTTGTGTTTGTTTAGCTTCAGAAGATTGAATCTTCAATCATATTAGTGATGTTCTTTCTTTTTAAAACAGGTAGATAAATGTACTGGTTCCATGAGGTACTTCTCACTTTCTATATTATTCTTTCTTTTGAAAAGAGCTATTTGTACTGATTCCATTAGATACTTCTACTTTCTATATTACATTTGGTGGATCAAAGCTTATACAGTTTTGTTAAATTTTGAAAATGATACCCATCAATAAACATTTTTGATAATTACTTATTAGGGAAATGTATTACAAGTTTAGAAAATGTATGAAATTATTCGCCAATTATGATATTTTGTTGCAGTTTAAAGTACTGTAGAATTCTTTTCAAAGTAGATTGTCTTTATGAAAATAGCAAGGGTTGTTATCTACCACAAGCTGAGAAATACCCATCAGTGTTCTTACAAAAACAATAACAGATACTATATGCCCTTAAACTTTATTTTGTGAAAACACATTTAGGTTTTCTGTTGACAAAACATTGCCAGGATTTTATAACTGTTTTTGTGATTGACATTTATTTATTGTCAAAATCTTTTCCTAGTAGCACGTTGTTCCTTCGGCTTGTTTAGGTTTCATATTCAAGAACATCGGTCTCAAAGAAACTTGGGGAATATTTCGTCCAAGATCGGACCAAAATGATCTTGCATTCTTTGCTAGAAATTTTCTCATGATATGCAATGCGGCATGTATGTCCCCATCCCAAACATCATAAAGACGAAGTAATTTCCCTGCGTGTATTAATTATACATTTTCCTGCACACAGGAGTATCAGATTTTTGTAGTCTGGAAACGGATTTCTGGCACAGGTGCTTGTGCTTCATGTTTAAGCACAACAAAGGAGGTGTTTTTTGCTCTTTTGAATAACAATTTGTGGAAGGAAACAGTAGTTTTTGACGTTCATGAAATTTTCTCAAGTTTTGTATATTTTCTTTGATGTTATTGTGGTAGTCAGATTGCGTTTTTCACGGTTAAGAGATGTGAACAAACCCTAATACTTTCGATTAACTTTTTCAAGTGTTCAGTCTGTGAATTCTGCTACTTGGCAGAAGTTTTAGAAAGTAAGATAAAGATCGCTTGTTTTCATTTCAATAATCACTGCATTGATTTAATGTTTCTCGTTTTGAAATCAGCTCAAAGAAATATCTCAGGGCTAGATCATTACGCTCCATTGAGTTCTGCCAAAAATAAACAGTTTCTGTGAAAAAATATATCAACAATCTAACTACTGCAAGAATTTGGGGGGATACAATTTCAGTACCATATCCTCGAAGTTTGGAAATGGCTTTGTGGTGCTTTTACACATGGGATCAGTTCACCGTTTTCAAACAAACTATTGGTTCCATACTGAAAAAACACAAAAATAAAAATTTGTTTATCATATCTGATAATGTTGGTAGTTTTTCGTAGAAAATATTGAAAGTTACAGGCTGGATTGGTTTCAGTTTCAACAAAGAAAAGAATTTGTATTTTGAATAAGAAAATATGAAAATTATGATAATGAGGGATGAGAAACCGGTTCACATGATGAAATCATGAACCTTTGTTTGCATATATGCAACTAGTTTAATTAATGTGAAGTTTCATGTGTCCCCAGACAGATGCACCATAATAGTAATAAGTTATAGAGAACAAATAATCATATAACACAGTTGTTACTGTATTTTTCAGCAATGGATTCGTTTATATGAACTTTGTAGCTGTAAGAAAAGTTGTGTTTTAAAGAAAAGAGTTAAATGTATCAATAACACATGTTCCAGTAATATATGTCTCCAGAATAATAATATATTACTTAAGTAATATATTCAACAAGGAAATTTTGAAATGAATTTCGTGTCTGATCTGACCTGTTTCTTTCGTCAGAAGGTTAAAACCAATAAACAACAACTGACTTGCAATTAGTTTCTGTTCATGAACCATCAGTCTAGAATTTAAAATTAATGTTATATGTATAATATGTTTTTGAGGTGATTCAAGGTCAATCAAACTTAATTCTTGTTGGTACACATTGAAAAGACTGTATGGTGAATATGTTTCATTTCTGAATTTTGTAAAATTAATATATGTGTTTAAAATTTTAAAATTTAAACAAAAAATGAAATAAAATGTAAAAAAAATAATTTACAATTTGTTTAGACTAGAAATGTAACAACTGTGACTTCTAGATCAGTTTTTGTTCATAAACAATCAATTCAGAATTTACAAATTTTAAGATATGCAATTTCTTTTTAATGACAAGTATTGCATATATATTTTCCTGTGCACGCACAGTAGTGTTGATGTGAAATGTGTAGCTGGCATGTGTAAGATGATGTGTAAAGCTACTGATAGCTGGAAGTTTGTTGAATGAACTACACCTATCTCAGAGAGGGTCCTGCCCTGCTACAGGTCAAGTAGGGTCAACAGGCACCCCCTCAACAGTTGCCCTGAGGGGCCTCACACCACCAGATACACCGCCAATAAAATCTGTATTAACCCTTAATCTCTCACGCTCTCTCCCTGTGGCAGATTGACTGGAATCATTCATAGCATTGGTGTCAGCATTTATAAGTTAGAGGGTTAAGGCCTCAAGAAAGACTGTTGGTTAAGATTTTTACACTGATTCTAGAAATAACTATACTACTCAAAACAAGTTTAGATCAAATTCTTTCATATTATTTTAGTTAATCTGTAATGATAATTTCTTGGTTTAGAATTTTGTAGAGTACTTGGATTTTTAAAATGTTAAGTTTTTTATTTGTCTTGATCTTTTTGAAAGATGGTGTGAATGGCTCAATGCTCAGGTTGCAGAGAGCACCTGGCTTTTTGTGAATAGTTATTCATTGACGGTTGATCTTTGATTATTTATTTATTAGATTCAGTGATAACTGGGTGAGTGAGTGACTTGAGTTTTATGCCGCTTATTGCAATATTCCAGCAATATCACGGCGGGGGACACCAGAAATGGGCTTCACACATTGTACCCATGTGGAAAATCGAACCCGGGTCTTCGGTGTAACAAGCGAACGCTTTAAGCACAAGGCTATCCACTGCCTCTCAGTGATAATTATCAGAAGGATCACTATATGGTATTGAAATGGCTCAGTTGTTAAGGATAGTTCTGGAGCAACAGGATTCCGACAGGGCAGTGAAGGAGTGTTGTTTTATGCCTGATGATTGATAGGAATAAGACCCATAACCATTATCATCTGGCCCCGATTTCTTGAAACAAACTTAAGTTTTTACTCAAATTTCAAACTGAGTTTGACAATTTAAAAACAGCTAAGTTTCTAACTCAGACACATTTCTAAAACCAAAACAACTCCTGTAACCTATCTACCTAACTCAAATTGTCTACTAGGTTTCAGTTTTATATTCATTTCAGTTTATTCTGGGAAATGTATTTTGCTGCTTTTGCTCAAATTTGAGTAAAAACTGTAACTTAAGTCAAAACTCAGACTTAAGTTAGTTTCGAGAAATCAGGGCTGATATCTGTTCTAAAAGTATAGTTTATTGTACAGTTCCTTGTCATTAGCATGTGTTCAGGAGACACTGTAAAATAGTGATGACACCAGGTGTTCTTACAAAATGATCCTTGTAGATTCAGAAGCAACAGGTGCCCATGATTTGAATCTAGTCAGCAGTTGCATTAACTATCTGGGTGCCATTGTACAAAGCCATCTTAGTGCTAAGGTGACCATAAGTCCCATTCCTTAACACAGACTTAAGGTAGTCTTAGCGCTAAGGTGACCTTAACTCCCATACCTTAACAGACTTAAGGGAGTCTTAGCGCTAAGGTGACCGTAACTCCCATACCTTAACATAGACTTAAGGTAGTCTTAGCGCTAAGGTGACCTTAACTCTCATACCTTAACAGACTTAAGGTATGACCGTAACTCCCATACCTTAAAAGACTTAAGGTAGTCTTAGCGCTAAGGTGACCGTAGCTCTCATACCTTAACAGACCTAAGGTATGACCATAACTCCCATACCTTAACAGACTTAAGGTAGTCTTAGCGCTAAGGTGACTAACTCTCATACCTTAACAGACTTAAGGTAGTCTTAGCGCTAAGGTGACCGTAACTCTCATACCTTAACAGACTTAAGGTATGAATGTAACTCTCATACCTTAACAGACTTAAGGTAGTCTTAGCGCTAAGGTGACCGTAACTCCCATACCTTAACAGACTTAAGGTTAACCGTTACTCTCATACCTTAACAGACTTAAGGTTAACCGTAACTCACATACCTTAACAGACTTAAGGTTAACCGTAACTCTCATACCTGAACAGACTTAAGGTAGTCTTAGCGCTAAGGTTAACCGTAACTCTCATACCTTAACAGACTTAAGGTATGACCATAACTCCCATGCCTTAACAGACTTAAGGTAGTCTTAGCGCTAAGGTGATCGTAACTCCCATACCTTAACAGACTTAAGGTGGTCTTAGCGCTAAGGTGACCGTAACTCCCATACCTTAACAGACTTAAGGTAGTCTTAACGCTAAGGTGACCGTAACTCTCATACCTTAACAGACTTAAGGTAGTCTTAGCGCTAAGGTGACCGTAACTCTCATACCTTAACAGACTTAAGGTAGTCTTAGTGGTAATGTTGTTTTGTACAACAGCAATGTAACTTTGTTAATGTAACTATGTAGTATACTGTTAATCATAGAGAACTATGTAATGTAATGTTATAAATGTAAGCAGTCTTCTTTCATTTCACTGATATCTAATTAGTCACGTGTCTTCAGTTTTCTCAGTAGTAGTCCATTCAAAAGAACTCATACTGACACCCAATGCCCATATTTTCTGCCTCTCAGATAGACACCTGGTGTCAACACGTTTCAATAGCGATTCATGAACATATTTCCGAATCGGAATCTTACCATATTCTCTGCATTAATCTCAGTTTCCATTATAATTATTTAAAAAATTTTGGTTCTATATTATCATTTGGAACCAGTGATCTGACACTATAGGAGTTCATTCACAAGAATATTTTTTAAAAGGAACCCTTCATAATCAACACGATATGCCAAAAATTTCCTAGCATTTCTAGGAATTATCTCCTAGATAATGCTCCCCAAATTTAGATACAAGCACCCTGTGTTGTAGTAAGTAGCTGGGCCATTCTTTGTAATTAGCTACTACATGAATCCCACTAGGACGAAAAATAACAGAGCACTATCAAACCGATATTATCGGCACCTGTGGTGCTGAGGTCATTCATGAAAACTTGGAATAGGTATGCAGTCAGTGTTTAAGGCATTAAACACAAGCAAGTTGGCGGTACCAGTTCCATAGTTGAAATTATTGTGGAAGAACTCCAAGGACAGTTTGATAGAGCCAGGTTTGACGGAGATAAGGGCCATGTTCACAAAAGAGGTTGAAGATAATCCGTGGTTTATGTCGCTGTGTGTCAGGTGGGAAAGAAGTCAATCTGGTACAATACCGGGGCACAGGAAACCAGGATCGGTGCACATTCCATATCTAAGGAGTGTTTGAATTATTTTTCCGTTTTCTGAAAGAAATGGCGCCAGGGGATAACAGGTGATATTGTCAAAGAGTTGTTTTCAACACGTGGTGAGTAATCGGAAGATCCTGTTGTTTAATTGGAAATCCATTGTGGTGATTCTTGATCACCAAGGAAGGGTCGTTCTTGGTTCCATTTGCGTTTTTAGGATTTGTCATTTCCGTTTTTATGTCTGGTGTTTTTAATGTCTCGAAACTAAACTGTTTTAATATTGATTATTCTTATTTCTTTAATTTGGCACTGTCTAAACCAATCTATGTTGTACTCTTAATTTTAAACACTTTCTAAGCTGAACCGTTGTTAATGTAACACTTAACAATCTGTAGATAATTTGTCACTCATAGCATAACACGTGTGATCTGGAAGTCTACCAAACTCTAGAATTTGGCGCTTTCTCAATGACATTCACTTCCATTTGAATGATATGAATATCTCTGCCAAAAGAACACATGTCGCTAATTTCTCATCTGTGGAACCACACCATGATTTGCCACAGAGGCAAGAAATTCTGTAAACAAGATTCTACAATCTCAGTCGAAGTCAGTATATTCAGAAATTATGATTTGGGTTAGTTTTAATAGCCAGTCTTTATGACAATCCATCTTAATGACCTTAAGATCTTAGGAACCCATTAATACAAATACGTTTTTATCAATATGAGTGAATACAGGTGTTTCTGGTAAATCAGACAAGTACCCTTTCGACAGAATGCCTTGTGTTATCGCTAATTTTAAGTGATCCAACGTATGATTATAACACCATTTTGCCTTTTACGCTCGATGGAATGTGGAATCGGACAATCAAAACTGTTTTCTTTTTGTTGATATTTGTCATATACATATGATGAATTATGAATTTAAGTTCTAATGGACAACTGCCTGTCAGTGGTCATTGTGACTATGACCAAAGAGGATTGTACATGAGACAATAAACATGTCTTATCTGACAGAGGCATGTGTTGTGATGGGTTTAAAGTATGTTGTTAAAGTCTTGAAATCCATCACAGCCATGCTGCATCAGCTGTTAGCAACATGTTGTGTAATCATGGAGAAACACAAAGCCATGTCGAGAGTGAGCCCAATGATGAAGGACGATGCCACCCTTCACCAGATACCCATCTGGGCAGGAATGCGTCCTAATCTCTCCTGTTTTCCTGTTCTGCTCCAAGATGTTGTTCCCTAGTTGATAGTCTTCCCCATGCATACCTATGTTTTGTTACCCCTCCTACAAAAGTCAGACTCGATTCCAACACTCAACTCCGTCCATTTGTGGCATTTGCCATTTTTTGCTGCCAAGTCTGACAGGTGGAAATGTGCTTTCGATTTGCTTATTGTGTTTGTTCCCGAGTAGATAAGCACATCTTGGAGATTACCATGCCAGAAGCTTTGTCCAATTCCATGCTTGCCATGACAGGAGGGCTGCCAATTAAACAGTAGCTATTGGACAGTAGCGTTATGTCAGTTGCGAGGGGGTAATTATGGCAGGTTATACCCCTCTCTTATCAAACCCTGGCCAGCAGTGCCAGAAGCTCAGTCCATATCACCTAATTTATCACTCATGGAATGCTACTGCCATTCCACCAGTGCTTACAAGCAGTGTCCTAACCAGCTCATGAAAATAATGTCATTTCAAATTCTTTTTCTGGCAATAGAGAACTAGTAAATAAGAACTAGTCCTTGAATTTTTTAACTAGAGTTTTAAGTTTAAAGTCTTTGCCAGTATACAAAGTTAATATTTATTGTATTGTATGAGACAAAACATATTCAGAAAAAGAGTTATGATTTTACAAGGAACAGTGGTTCTTTTGAGGTAGGTAGGACAAATCTGTTGCTTATGTTTGTTGAAAAACTATGCATCACTGCGGTTGACGGTTGTTGCAGGACTGTGTGTCATAGATTGTTCAGAGATGATTGTGATAGTAGATGAGTGAGTGAGTTTAGTTTTACGCCACACTCAGCAATATTCCAGCTATATCGCGGTGGTCTGTAAATAATCGAGTCTGGACCAGACAATCCAGTGATCAACAG
>VKKT01000194.1:245050-268860 GCA_008038995.1 Haliotis laevigata
CCCCAACAGCAAGCCCTACTATGACTTGTTTGATGTCCAATTTCATAATACAGACTTTTTCTTGTCCAAATTTGATTTCATGAATTGACAATGACAACTAAACCTAACAGTGGTGTTTTAATTCCTATCCACCCCTGGGAAGTTTCAAATTTACCAGAAAACCAAAGCCTTACTTTATTTTGTTATCAAAGATAGTGTTCTGGTGTGGAAGTACCCTTATTAGGGTGTTTCTGGTCTTTCATCAGGACGTAATAAGACCTGAAAATTGATTAAGTGGGATGTAAAAAATGCCACTTGAGGCCATAAAGATTGTTTGTTTTTTATTGTTTTGGAAGAATACAAACTATCACGAGGCAATTGACAGACATCGTAGTTGGACCCTCATTTGGTGCTCCCTTGGAGGATCTGCTGACTGTAATTGGTGACTGGATGGTGACGGAGGCAGCAATACTCTCTGTCATTGAAGAAATAGACTTCTTTTGAACACAAAAATAGGTTTAAGCCCCACCAAATAAATCAGTTGTTCTTTTTAACTCATGTGAGGATATGGAAGGGGGTTTCTTTTAAATTACCCTAGAATTTGTTTTTAAAGACTCATGGTAGATTTTATTCAGGGTAGATGTCAGTAATAAGTTTATTCTGATTTTTTAATATTTCCTTTGCTAGGGCTTAGTGACCATTCATTATATATGCTGGGGTGGGTGATGATGATTTTAATGGGGGGTTGCCCATTTTGTTTTGGGGAGGTAGGGGGTCATAAATTTTGTATGCATGCACTAGGAGGAGGGGAAATCAATTTGTACATGAAAATATTAAAAACTTATGCTTAAAAATTATGGGAAGGGGGAGGGGGTAATTGATTTTGTACATGACGTGCAGGGGGGGGGTAACTTACTTTGTACGCAAATTTTAGGGGGGATCATTCACATTGTACATGCTTCTCCACAAAAGTCATCATCACCCCCCACCCCCCCACCCTACCCACCCCAGCGATAAATTATGAAGGGTCCCTTACTGTTGGATTATTGTGTGTTTGATTCTCGGCAAACAATTTTTGGATGAGAAGGAGAGATTTTACTCTTATTTGTTTGTAACTGTAAGGAATTTGAAAAATACTGTTATCTTTTGAATGATATGGAAATGATACAGCAAGTCTCAAATTTAGTTTTCCATTAATTTTAATGAAGATATGCATTTACAGTTTGAAAAATCATACTTTGAATGACACAAGTAACATTTCAAATTCATGTTTTTATAATTGAATAAGGCATAAGAGGAATTATCAGAAGAAATTTTTGAAAGGTTGTCACATCTTGCTGTTTTGGTAACAAGAAAATTGAAGTCATCTTTCCTAGATGTGTTATTTTTAAATGTCAGATCTGTAGTGTATATGTTTATCATTATTTATTTGTTGATTGTTTATTACGTATATTACATGAAAGACACAAATATACAAATATCACATTATTGTAGCAGCAGTTTCAAAGGATTTCAAGCAGAAGAAACTGTTTTTCAACTATAGCATGCTTCTGATAAAAAAGCATGTTTTATATCCGGTTTGGACTATAATATTCAGGGAGATAAAACGGCATGTCTGGGAAATATCTATTATAGCCTAGCCTCTGTATTATTTATCCTTAATTCATGCAGGCTGAGCTCTGTTATAGGTTACAGTGGGGTTCTGTGAATGCTGATTTCTATTTTGATAAGAGGGCACCCCGTTGTGTTGCTTATTGAAGAAAATAATTCCCTTTCTTCAAGAAAATATTAAAGCATTAAGGCTTGATTATGCCTTGGTTTAATTACCATTTATCAGTGCAATAACTGCCAAGGAGGCCCGTGGATTCCATAGTCTCAGACAAAGTGGTTAACAATTGACTAGGCTGTATTTTGTATACTAGGCGTACCACTGAATGGCCGTTTGGTCTCTGTCCGATTGTCTTAATGACGTTAATTAGCTTGATAAGACTGCCCCCCTGTGGACACAGGCTTTATTGCCCCTTGGAGGAAGGCAGATAAGCTCTTCTGATGGTGAAAAACTCCATTATAATCTGTCACTTGGACCTGTCACTTGAGTTAGAATAGCCTACTGTCTGGCCTGGGATAGGACAAAACCATTTCACGGCTGTCTTGTGCTCCTCAATGTGCAAGAGCGTCAAGACTTGAAGTTAATTGCCTTCATCTTCAAACTTACTTACAGAATACAATTAGAAACCATCCATAGTCACAATATGACATGGCGAGATAATGAACCCTCCTCTTGTCTGGTTCCTGTTCTGGACAGGGACTTCCAAACACAATGGTGTGTTTCGGGATGCTTACAGACACGATGATGTTACTGAGGGCACTACCACAGAAAATGGCACTGCTAGGGGCTCTACCTGAAACAGTGATTCCTCTAGGGTTATTACCAAACACCATGGTGCCTCTGGGGTTATTACCACCAAACAGCACTACCAAACAAAATGGTGCCTCTAGTTTTATTACCAAACAAGATGGTGCCTCTAGTGGCACTACCAAACACCATGGTGCCTCTGGGGTTATTACCACCAAACAGCACTACCAAACAAAATGGTGCCTCTAGTGTTATTACCAAACACCATGGTGCCACTGAGGGCACTACCAAACACCATGGTGCCTCTAGTGGCACTACCAAACCCCATGGTGCCTCTAGTGGCACTAGTAAACACTATGGTGCCACTGAGGGCACTACCAAACACCATGGTGCCTCTAGTGTTATTACCAAACACCATGGTGCCTCTAGTGGTACTACAGTGCTGTTGCCAGTGTCACTACAAACACATTGGTGCCACTAGTTGAATGTTCACGGCCATGTGCTTGTCTGTGCAGCATTAGATTCTTGTAAACACTATCAGATCAGATAACATGGAAGGGTTTTCTCTGTGTGTTTTTGCCTGTCTGTCATTGTCTGTCCGTTCATCAGTTAAGGCAGGGCTGGCAGTAGTTGACTGATGGATATGATATTGTATACACAAGGTACCTGGTATCTTGAACACTCACTGTCTGCTGTAATTGATTGTCATTTCATCCTTGGGGTTGGATGTTTATGGGAATATTTCCATATCATACATTGTCTGAAGGAAAGGACTGTAACAGAATGGCTAGTATGGGTGATAGTTAGACTAACATCTTGATCGGAACTGTCATACTGTTGTATATTAGATGCATTTGATATATAAAAGAGCATACACAGTAACGAATATTTCACGGTGCACAACGTACCGGTACACCACTCGCAATCAGCTGAACGAGAACTACATACAGTTTCGGTTTTGGGTTGCGGAATATGGACTCGTCCGTCGTTTAGGGTACCGGGTACGTTTCTGTAGTTTGTCTTTGTTTAGGGTACATGTCTGTATACAGAAACGTACCTTGGGTACATATCTGTAGTACCTGTGCCAATAACGAACCCTTCAGCCCCAGTTATGATCCCCTGACAACTCAACAATCTGTCATTCAGTGGGTGTCATCAATGACCTGCCTAATTTTGAGCTTTCCTTCATCATTCAACAGACATGCCATGATATAACCGAAATACAGAGCAGCATTAAACCATCTCACTGGCTCACAGACCAAGCATTGTTTACATGTTCCATTCCACAACTCATTTCCTCAAACTAAATCTAATTGTTTGAACTTCCCGACTTGCGGTATCACCTGGAGGTCATTAAGAGGATACTACAGCTAACGAGACCGAGTTCCAGTTAATCTCTCACCCATCCCTCCCTCCCCATCCTTGCCCCTTTCCCCCCCACAGTGCTCATTTGAAGCTTATTATCCAGTGAGGGTTTACTGGACAGAACGGCACTTCTATTTAAGCAGCACAACAATCACACAATTGTTGCAACATGTCTATGGCTAGTCTGGGAATCATCTTACACCCTTCAGATCAGACCCATCCTGTGTCTATAATAGAACCACAGTGATCTCATACACATGCTTTTGTCTTGAGTAATAAACTATATGACTTGTTTATGGACTGGACCGATTCCGGAATCATTATAGCATCTTATCTGTCAGTTGTTGCCTTTATTTGTGGGAATGTCTAGATCGTGTTTCATCTAACTTCCTTCCTGCTTGAAAAATCATTGTGGAGATAGAAGTTTCTTGGAAATATTTACCCGTGTAGTTTCAGCCTGATATAAACGAATCCACTGTATGAATCAGGTGATTTTATGACAGATATATCGTTGGTAACGAAGGCAGTTGGTTGTAAAATTAGTTTATTTGAAACCAGGACAAAACAAACATTGATGTAATTCCAGATTGTAAGTGATTGTATAACAAGAAACTCAGCATGCAGACTGGACGTTCATGTTCGGTGGAAAGTCAAAAAATCTTTTCGGAAACAAGCGTCTTTTACTGCTTTGAAAATAAATTTGCGCGATGGGCACAACAACAAACACCATCCAGTCTGTTATAAACATGTGACTTATGCTCAGTCATGTGAAGGAATCGAAACTCAGCTGTCAAGACGATCGCAACACTTTCTGCCCATTTCCGTTTTACGACACGGTATAGAGTGGGGTTCCCTCAAGCATGTCAAACTGGGGGTTTAGCTTGTACCAGGACTTGCAGAGCAAGTGCTTGCTCAGAGGAACGGCACAGATATTACATTATTTGGTCTTCAAGTTCATAGTCGGCCTGACAATTATGACCAATATGGCAGCCAGTCTTACACTAGGAGAATACAGGGATCGTCATAAAGCTGTTCATCTCGTAAGAATTAATAAATATGTCCATGATAAGGGCTGATATTCAAATCTTCTTGACCCTTTTCTGGATGATTTAATGTTGATGTTTTATATCGATTGATATCCATGATGAGGGCTACTGTGTAACTGACATTGGCCCATAATATGGGCACATGTAATTAAATAAGGGATTAGTTATTTTGATGACCAATGAATATTTTTCAGAGGTCTTTGACCAAACTTTTTAAAAATCATGATGAGGGCTGTTATGTAAATCACAATGGGCCCTGATATGAATATCAACAATAACCACATGGAAACAACTGGCACATTGCTGAGTATTTTCCCTTAGATTTGTTAAGAGTTAATAAAAACTATTGCATCACATTTTGTTTCGATTATGTTTGATCTCTTTCTATGAGAAATTGATCAGAAAATACACATCATGGTATGATGGTGAAAGATTATTGTAGAAATGAGTAGGTCTTGTCAAGTGTCTTTGATGAGGAATTATTGTTATCCCCAGGGTGACTTTAGGTTAGCAAGATAACACTCTCCTATAGTCAACTTCATCAGATGAAGCTGAGAAAGAGATGAGATTGGCTCAATGCCAACTGCAGCAGTCATTAATATTCCTGATGATTTAAACACTTTATAAATGGCAATGTTGGATGATATTATTTGATTAAAATGTCA
Organism: Haliotis laevigata; assembly: GCA_008038995.1. Lineage (NCBI taxonomy): Eukaryota > Metazoa > Mollusca > Gastropoda > Lepetellida > Haliotidae > Haliotis > Haliotis laevigata. The sequence continues at coordinate 250,462 of VKKT01000194.1, forward strand.
TATTGTCTATATTTGAAACAATACATTGTTGGACTTTAATAGTTTATGTATGAAATTCTTTAATTGTATTAATTTAATGAAGTTATCTGTGCCCTGGCAAGTATGATCTGTTAAGTTTATAAATATTTTAATTGTAAAAATATTTTGGGCAATTTTTGTAGTTGATACATGTTTTGGGAATTTATTCTATTGTAGTAATATTTAGTTGTTTATGAAATAATTTAGTTGGTAACATTTCTAATGGCTACATTTTTTGTGGCAATTCTTTAAATGTGTTATTTTTCAGAGTTATTTGTGTATTGGTTACGGAATATTATTAATTTACGAAGTATTATGATTGTTAAGTTTGTTCGTGATGTATATTCAAATAATTGCAAACGAGTATATTAGCAGCTGGTAATAACTTACTAATAAGGTCGACATTATTCATGAAGAGTTTAATTAAGAGAGAGCTGTATATCAAGAAAAGTTCACATGTTAGATAAAGGAAGGAGGTGATATGTTCCTAACTACTTCCTATATATCAATCAGATTATGACTAGTAACAGGAAGGGTTTGCTGTCCATCATCACCCGTCCCATCAAATATTATACCTTATTTTATTAATTACAAATACTTTACAAATGTGGGCTAGATTCACAACTACAAGCATAGATCAGTTTAATAGCCACCTTCAGATCTTATTGACCAGTTCATTGCCAATCAAGGGTTAACGACCCCTGAAACCTCGCAAAAAACTAACAAAATATTAACATTCCGAAGGCCACAAAATCTCCTAATGTTGTGCCATGGCGCTAAGGTAAAGGTTTATGACTCTGGCAGGCTTTGGGCACTGAAAAGTTAAATGTCTCAGAACAGGTGAAAGATTTCTTCAGAAGCTGCCCTAAAACATGAAACTGGGAAACATATTACCGTACACATGGGTAAATCCAAACATTTCGCTTTGCTTGCAACATAGAGACTTGTCATATTTCATTAAAAAGGGGATTCCTGCATTCTTGTCTGCGATAGAAATCTCTGGCATGGTTTTTCTCTTTTGATTTTAAGGGATAATGAGAATTTATTTTGAAAAATATCTTTCTTTATCATGTTCTCTTTGAAATTTAGTTTAATCTTTATGTGGGAATGGGAATAGTATTTTTACTTTGAATTATGAAATGATAACGTAAATCTCCGAAAAAGTTTTGTGATATTCTTAGAGAGGTGTATATTTGTTATATTCCTTGGTCTTCAGACTTTGTCAGGACGTTTGTGTATTGAAACACAAGAGTTGTTGAGCTTTAATGTGTCCCAGGAAATGCCAATCATAATAATTCCATTATTTTTCATTTTCATAATTTTCACATTTTAAAAATACATATGTATAAAAGAGGTCTGAAATTAAAAATATTTACTTAGATTATCATGTCATTTTATTTCATATGTGTCATTCATATTTGGCTCCCTCAACCAAAACTGTTGCACGTAGGGTCTGTTTGTTAATATGATATTTAACAAGTGACAACAATCACAGCAGTAGGTGGGTACCTGGTAGGCTGAATGAATACAGGCCGATTTTTTTTCAAGTTTTTTTCCCCCTAGCGAATTGGTCAACAAATAGTAGGTACAAACGAAAATACAGGATTATTTCTTGAACATTATATTCCCCGTTATCTATCATTCGTTAAATCTCTGTCATGCCTGTCCTGTGTTTTCCTGTAATACTGGTCTAGGAGAGACGAACCAGTCAGCTACAACAGCGATTCTTTTGCCCAGATGAGACAGCAAGCAGCTCCACCTATGACAGGTTAAGGATTGGCGTATTGTTTGTTCACATTCTTGCCTGCCTGTGTTGAATGTTGTTCGTGCATATCACATCAGAAGACTTGTAGTGAGAGAAAGTTTGGTGGAAAAGAAGGCCAGCGAGTTGACTTTTGCCTTGTCCGGGTCTTCCCTGAAGCGTGGTGAACAGACGACACTAGCAACAGTAGCATGATCAAACACAACTCCCCCTACACCTTTAGGGCAGGAGGACATTTTTCTTCCCTCCTCCCTATCTTAAGGGCAGACGGACACAAGTTTTCCTTCCTCATCCTCCAATCATTTGGGCAGACGGACAAAGCAGAAGTAAACATTCCTTTCTTACTCACTCAATGATTATTGTCCCAATCAACACCTCTATGTCCTAGAGTGTGTGGGGAGATAGAGTACCATAATCGGCCATTAAGGATTAGGGCACCCTCCACATGAGGATTAACAGTTTTCAGGAGTGGACTAACACAACCTGGGGTCATCATCAATCAAAAGTAAGGTCACATGGCTTTGTGCCTCAACACCGAACACAACCAGATATCTCCCTCACTTTGTTGTGGCCATGTTCTTGTAGGAGGCGAGGTCCTCAAAGTAGTTAAGGTGATGTAATTAATTACCCATTGTCAACCACAATCAGGTATATCATAGGTAGTTTTCTGCTTGGGCGGCTCCGCTCTTTCTTTGATTTGTGGAGTGGAGTATGGTGGTCATTCATCTCCTGCCCTGAATGAGATCCTTTGATCTGGGTATTGCTTCAGGGCTGCCTTCTTCATCCTCATTGAAACAAATGCCTCCTCACCTTATGTATAGGATTTAATAACAATTATTGCTGGCTTTTGATTAACACTGGTCACTTAATCACTTCCTTGCACTGTTGACTTTCCTGTGTACACTTTGTAGTGACAGCATTCAAGAACGTACACAGACAATGAAACTGATTCTGTTAACAGCAAATTTGGTGTGACAAAAAGCTATTGTGTTGTACTAATATGTACAAATTCATCAATGTCAAAGGCATTTTGAAATACATTGATACACAGATAACCATTAAAACAACTGAATATTTCTTTCTAACCATTTGGTTTGAACTCTGAAACACTTCATTCATATTTCTTCTTTATTGGAAATCAGACTTAAGATAAAGGTAAATTCATCGAAAGTAGAAAACCATTTATGTTAGTAATATACCTATTCTTGGTCTTTTTAAGTACCACTTTCAAAGTTTGAGTTTTTCACCTGAACAATAACATTATTTCTTCTGAGATCACAATGCTTGAATCGTTCAATGATCAGATCCTGCATTAGATGTTAGGTTGATGTCATAAATTAAATTTTGCTCACATTGGAACTAAGATTAAGAACTTAAGCCATCAGGCAAATGTGTATTTAAGAAGGTTCTTTTTATGTTCCAATTATTTTATTGTTGATTTGTTTTTCTCTCTTGTTTGAGGTTTCAAGTTATAGTACGACTGTATGCAGGTGTTAAATGATGGCTTACTCCGCTGGCTTGTGATGATGATTCAATGAGTGAATCCCTCACAAAGAACATTGTTTGTTTGAAAGACAGTAGATGCATCCACTTCAAGGAACATCTGACAAACGTTTTGATTCAAGATTGATCATGCTTACTACCAATTCTCCAAAGTTTGTTTAAAAAGTAAAGAGGAACGAACTGTGAGATACCAAGTGCCTTTGAAGCGAGACAAGAAAAAAAATGTATTTACAGAATAAAAAGAATTGAAAGTAATGATAAGAGAGCTGGTGTATGCAGAAGTGGGGTTAGTTTCGCACAATGTCTGTCTTCTTGGAGCATCCACCGATTATTTGTTGAACGGGACAGGAAGTTGGGTTTGTTCAAAACCAGGAATTCTTGAACTTGTGTGGAACCAGAGAGAGACACAGAACTCGGGTCTCTTTTATCTGCCATTCTTCTCTTTGTACTAGGCACCTAATTACCCCCACCCCCCTGCCCTTGTCCCCCAACCCCTGCTTTCTGTGCTGTCTCAGTCATCTCTCACCCACGAGCTACATCTGCAGCAACAGACTAAACTGCCCATCGCAACATCACCGACCATCAGCTTATCATTAAATAGAGATTAAAATAACTGCTAGAGAGCTTGCCTTTGTCACTGTTGATGAACGCTGCAGTGGAATTTTACAAGATTAACTGGCGTGATGAATATTTGAAATGAAGTGTATCATGTTGTTTCAAATATGGAGCTTATAGACATCTTTACTCTGTATGGTTGAAAACTCTGAAACCATATTTGTTCATAATAAAACAGTACTTGCAAAAGAATGTATTCAAACAAAATACAAAAGAATGTTAATTTAAGGGCAAGAAACTCAATTTAGTTTTCTTTATTTTTTGTTTTTCTTATTGTGAATGCACATAATTTTTGAAACTCACAAGTATAGTATTATCATGGAAAGCTGTGTTTTAAGGGCAAATCTGACATAATGTTGGTTCATTTAAGTACAATCTTTATTTAAATGGGGGGTTGTGTTGGTATATGTTGAAGCTTAGTTAAGATGAAATAGTCTTTGATATTGATGAGATGAAATGCTAGTTTTTATTAGCTAACCATTGAAGCTAATTGCTGTTCACACATGGGATCTTGCAACTAATAATTAACTATTACTTGAATCAAAGGATTTGATTAGATATGATAAGTTTACTGTTTCTTTACAACAGCTTCTAATTCATTTTAAACGTTTGAGCAAGGTTAGGTATATAGTGTAAGGATAACATTCCAGAAAGAAATTCAGAATCATTTTCAGGCGTTAGAAATTCTGAAAAACCACGAACTACTTTGTTGATGCTTTCATGAGGTGTTAATTACTATGTTGGTGTATTTTTACAGAAATAGTTCAAAAAGTTGTGCAGAAACTAGTCTTCTCACACTCAGTATGTAAATTTTATATATTTTAACACCAAGCTTATACTTTTTATATTCATTTGTCTTTGTTTTTCTATACCTAATTGAGACAAAATCAACCTGTGATATATTGGACAAGAGGTACCCATTTTTAGGTTTCAATTGTTTTAATGTTTAGATTTGGATGACTTTTTTAATGTAAAAAACAAAAGACAATTATGGCTAAATGATATTGAGATGGTTTCAGGAGAAGAACAGCTCAGAAATCATCCAAGTATGTCATTACCAGGATGTCAAAGAAGTTGAAATGACAAATATTTCTCAACAGAGCATGAGACAAGTTTTTATCAATTAACTTCATATGATCCGTGACAAAGCAGTCTACTTTCAAAAGCAGAGGTCGGCCAATTTTACAGTAAACTGTCATCAAACTATCACAGATCCCTTGTTTATCATCTGATAAATATACTCCAGAATGTTACAAACAACCAAATCTTATGACCTTTGTCATAAAAAATTGTCTGATCTTGTGAAGACTGAAATTCCCCTTGTAAATGTTCTTGTAAGGAATTTACGAGATATGACAAGTTGAGAGTGTGAATTGCTAGGCTTTTCTCACCCTTCTAAAGTTCAGGCCAATATTGGCCAGTGGTTGTATCTTTTCAAGTGTTTTTATTCTCCTGAAATGAATCCATTACATTTTATTTGGCAACTATTTTTTTATTCTATTATGTTTTATCTCATCAGTTGTCATGCAACTCAAATAACTGGCCAAGTAATTGCTATAGGGACATTGAAAGTTTATTTGTTTTAATAGAACAATTTCAAAATGCTGTCGGTCTTGGAATATTGCTATATAAATCTAAGTCCCTTGTCACTGTCGAGCACTGTCAGTTAATGCAATTTACAATCTGTTTGTCTATTAGATCAAACAAATATTCTCAATTCTTAGTTTCTTGTGGAATTAAGGCTAACAGTGAACCAGCTTTAGATCTATACAATGAAGAATGATAAGAATGCATATGCTTATACTGTATATCATATAAAATTGTTCAAAGTAAACCGATCATTATAAACATCTGCTCTCAATAGTTTTCAATACCTCGAACGCATCAAAATATGGAAATTATAACAGGAATGAAGTATTTTGTACAAATATTTTTGTAGCTGTATGTGGTATAGATGACAGGTGAATTGGGCAATATTGTGAAATATTTTATGATGGAGTACTATATATTTAGTTAGGGTTAATAAGGAATGGTATGCCACTCATCTTTCATGTGGATTTGGCATGACAGACTGAGTGTGTTATTCTATAACATTGTAATTAACTTCATATCAGGTGTTAGGGATTTTAACAAAAATGAAATTAATAGCCTTGAATTTGTTGCTCAAATCGTTATTGGCAGAATAAAACACTACAACTGGTTCCAGACTGGCTTTTTTCTGGCATCTTTTTCTGCTGACTACAACGTTAATTTGCTTGCTTGTCAATCCACTGTGAAAGAAATAGCAAAAACAGTCAACTTTATGCCAACACTGTACAAATAGAAATTGATAATATTTTGAACAAGATTTTGTTTCTGTCTTTTGTCAAAGGATGTTAGGTTTAGAATATTTTTGTATATTTGACAAATGTCAAACGAGTACGTTATGTATATGATTGGTGAGAGGAACAGTGCTCATGTTTGGAAAAAAAGTTTCAACTTCAATTTGGGGATGTGAAAATGGGTAGATTATGTAGAGATGTAGAATAAGTCACCATAGGAAGTCTCAAGCGAACCACAAAACAAATATGTCAACTTGGGATCATTTTCCTTTCATTCCCTCACATTATAAGTGTTTTATGCACGTGGTAAGTGCATCTTGAGGAAATTTCCTTGTAATGTTAGATTCCTGTTGAACTTTTTTGACAGGTGCATCCTAATGATGTAGTTTTGAAATAATTTTAATCTTGTTTACAAAACTGTTGCTCCTCTTTAAAGCTGACACAGGGGACACGTAATCATTCGTCCTCAAATTGAATTTGTCTATTCAAAGACTTTTTCTTTTGATTGTATGGAGACAGAAATGACCCATTGATGGCCCACGGGATGTAAGTGAAGCCGACAAACGTCTACAAACAGGCTCAGTTGACGCAGTAACAGCTTGAAAAAACTCAATAATGAAATTTTGATAACGTGTATAGCGGAAAAAATTGAAAAGAAGCTAATTTTTTCAAATATTTTTTTGTCAAAAATCTGTTTTATCAGTCTTCTATATTCAAGAGGTAGATTTATCTGATTAATGACTTTGGTTACGAGTTTGAATAGTAATTAATAATGACATAGACTTTTCATGTAGTTGTTTGATGTTTCAATATTTATAAACATATTTGGAAGCGAGGACTTAGTAAATATTGTAATATATCATACTGAGTATGTTGGATAGTTATCCCAAACTAGAATTTAATTGTTTTAACATTTTAAAATATATGAGTATTTAATAAATTCAATTCAATATTGGACAGTTATCTCAAATTGCAGTTTTGTTTTAACATTTTATCAAATATTGGGAAGTGAGGATTTAATAAATCAAATTGTAATTTTTCATATTGAACGTGTTGGATAGTTATCTTAAACTGGAGTTAATTGTTTAAGAGCAATAATGTGTGGCACCAGGCCTAGGGCCATGTACTTATATCACAGTAATCCACTCCCTAGTATTTCCTCAGGGATGTAGCAAGCGTGACCAACAAGCCCAAGGGAAGTTTTCATCAAGTTAGAAATGTGGTAATTTACTTGTAATAGGTGTCAGGTTGCAATAAGCTATGCCACATGAGAGTGGGACCTTTGACCTACTGATCTGCGATTGGCTGATTTTTCTATAGGTGCAGTTGAGTCTGGAAGATAGTGAAAGGTGATAACAGACTTTATTACATGATTGAAGAAGGAGAAGGGATTAAAGAATTGGCGCTTTTGACACTTGATTGTAAAATTATTATTTGACCATTAAAAGACGTTTGACATGAAAGAAAGATATTGAACAAGATAACATTGTTGTTGAGATCAGTAGTGAAATTCATATATGATTGAATATTTTTATATTTTGGTTGATAATTTAGATATATTTTTTCATAAAGTGATCACTGCTGCGTATGACAGCTGTTGCGTATTACTCACACTTTCCCATCAAACTGGCTCCTTTTCCTGCCCCATCGCCATTAATTAACCATGTGCTTCTGTTTATCATGACTATGATAAGAACACAAAGCCCAATCAGTGACCAGCTTGAATAGGCCTCTTTCGCTTCTTGGCGCTGTAAAGACGATCTCCAAGAGAACAAAGACTACTTATCGGACTGGTATACAGGGAGAGTGCTGTATCTGCGTTTTGCCGCAGAGGAGGGGGGAGATTTTCACAGACACCTGATCTGGTGGGGTGAGCTAAGACAGGCTTTGTCTTGTTATCGCCACTGTGATGGTAATCACAGTGCTCCAGCTTAGCTACAATGGTTGGTGGTAGCACTCCCGGCTCTCAGAGGGTCAGCCTTTTGTTTCGAGGTGATCTCTAGAACCCTGTATTGTCTGATGGAGCCTTTAAGTGAATTATCATCAAACTCATAACGCCTATTGTCATTATTACAATGGGGGATATTATCCTTGAGATTATTTTTATAGTGTTATAGATTGGATTGTAAACTTAGATGGTTTAGATACAAAGACTACAGATTTGTAGAATGATTAAACAATGGCGATATTTATATGTATAAACACACACATACATAGAGTGCTGGTTTTAATTTGGCTCAGAAGAGGTAAATGTGTTTGTTAGCTTGGTGATGTTTTTGTGGAGTGTTTTAGGGAATGTAAACTAAAAAGTAAGTTTATTTGTGAGATAAACACCCTGTAGAGAGGAGATTACACAAATGTGTCAATTCCTTGGAAGGAAATCAGCGAAAGTGTCAGCTGAGCTAAATATCTAATTGGCCGAGCTGATATCTACTTCCTATGACTGCTGCAATCTGTTGAATGTGTGAGAATTTTGACAATGTGCTCTCCACATCACAAACCCTCCAACACGTCACGGTTAATTACTGTCAGTATCCGAATTCACAGTTAATTATCACACCATGAATCACAAGTAACATTTCTCATTATAAATACAAGACTTGTTTACACGAACACAGGAAACCCTAGCCTTAATACAATGAGCAACAGTTGCTAATCTATGCAAAATTGGTAAACACAATCCCACATGACAATGCCCCGTTCTGTCCCTCCCCCCAGCTCCCATGGGGCCTCCCTCCCAGAGGAACAGTAGCCAGTTAGGTAACTCCATATGGTTTTGATTGCCATGGGCTAATGGCTTCCTTCCTTGCCCGTTGTCTGGGACAAATGGCTATTGTTTTCCCCCTCTGGCTTTTGTCTTTGTGACTCGCTCCATACAGCAGCAGCAGCAGCAGAGGAGACTGCCCTCGGGAGATAAACAGCGGGCTAGATAGGGCTGGTTGAGGGAGACAGGAACATTAGTACTGTAAACATAGCTGCCTTCACTCCCTCTCTCATTCACGTACAGTTCATTCAGCTACGGCAAGGAGCCACTCTGTCAGTTTATACTCTGCCCTCTGTGTGGATGGACTTGTATGCCGTGAGCCTACACTAGTGTCTAACTGCTTGACAGAACTACCAATGGGTGAGTTGTGTTATATTGTGTAGTCGCGGCCCTGGGTTACTTCGTGTTAGGTCACTCGCTTTTTTCAAAATGGGTGAGTGTTTGTTTAAGCATTGATATTTTCTTGCTGATATATGTATATTTTCTTTGCTTCTGTCTTGTCAAGTTTGGACGGTATGTTAGGGTTAATTGTATTTTGTTGTCGAGTATTTTCAGTGTAAAACTTACAGTTAGGAACACTACAATGTTTACATCAAACTTTGTATGGTATTTCTGTTCCTTTGGAAATAGTTGATTCATTTATTGTGAATAATAACACATGTCTGGTGTAATGAATTTTTTCAAAATATAATCTAATAATTCTAATGACAATTATCTATGATGTTGATCCTGTTTATTAACATGTGTATCTATGACACACAATCGTGTCAATACATGGTCCATAACCTCTACTTGCTATATATAGACACAATGATTAATTTTGAAAACGATGATTAATTATCACAAAGCAAGATGAAAGGGCAGCGAAACAAAAGCATAGGAAGATAGTTGTGTTGCCTTCGCTAAAGTAGGCGACTGCTAGTTGTACGAGCTTCATAACGGATTTCCTGTTCCAATATTACTATAGCAAGATAATGTAGACTGTTGCACGGATGGATGTGTCATGTCGTGCATTCCTTTGATGTGGGCCTGTTTAGAGGTCACTGGGCAATGGTTATGAATTTAACAACTATTGTTCAAATTTGCATCCTATTTACTAGTGTGCATCCTATTTACTAGTGTGCATCCTGAAACTCATAGAATACCTGTTGATTGTAATGAAGTGATCATGTTTGGTGAGGAGTGGATTTTCAGTAAGTTATAGCAGATTATTTGTCTTTTAATCATTAGTAAATGATTATGGGATAGAGAATATAAAAGGTACATGCTAGTGGGAGGTGAATATATGATGTTTCTGGGTAAGGATGCTAACAAGATATCACTGTGAATATTGTGTCAGAGTCTATCTGAATGTGCAATAGCTTCACTGTGGAGAGAGAATTAAACACAAATATACCTGTCTGTGTGATACATTTTATGTATTACACTGTGATAAATGCATTAAACACTGTCAAATGTTTTGCAGTATAAGACAATCCTGAATCTTCCTTAGCATTCTAATTTTGTTATTCAGATGGAACTTTTTCAACAAATTGATTCATCTCTGTAAGATTTTAAAAAAATCAGAATTAAATCAAAAAGACACTTTCTCAAATTAATGAGTTTTATCATTATTATATTATTGCTCATAGAGATATAAACATAGGAATGCTATTTTCAACTTTATGACTTTTATGGGAAGGCAGACATTTTCTTGTTTCATGACAAGCAAAACCCTGAAGTTACTTAAGTGAAAATGAAATAATTAAAGTTGATGTATCTGGTTGTTATTAGGCTTTAATGTAATATCGCTTTATATTTTGGTTGAGTACATTGTTTCATGTTATTGTTTTTTAATCAACATCAAACCAACCCTGAAAACATTTAATGTTATTCTTGGCATATTGACAGAGAAATCAATATACATGTAAGGAAATTGGTCTGTTTCAGGCATAGTAAAATACATTATTATACTGGCATACAATGTAAATGCATAATCAACTTTAATACGAATGAGGAAAAGACTACTTTAGCAATAAATATTTACTTGCTTGACGAAGCATGATGACAGAGTGATAAATGATATTTTCGTGTATATTTTCTCATGCTGGAATATACAGAACAACAAAGTTTGCTTTTTGTGGCCTTTTTCTTAAATAACTGGGATTATAAAATTGAATACCGGTATGTCTTTTTGAAGCATTTGAATATGTATAATGCAGATCAAATTTGGTGAGTTGTAATCATACAGAACTTTTCATCAATATATAATGCAAATCAAATTTGGTGAGTTGTAATCATTTAAAACTTTTCATCAATATATAATGCAGTTTACATGTGGTGAGTTGTAATCATATAGAACTCCACATAAATATCATAATGCAGGTTACATTCAGTCAGTTAATCATTTATAATCTAGAAATATATTAATATGTAATAGAGATAAAATATGTTAATATGAAATGCAGATAGAATCTGGTCAGTTGTAATGTTAACATGTAATGCATATAAAATTTGGCCAGGTGTAATCATACAGAAATATGATAATATGTAAAACAGATAAGATTTGGTCAGTTTTAATCATACAGCAATATGTTTATATGTAATACTAATAAAATTGGGTCAGTTGTAATCATACCAAAATATCTTAAGATGTAATACAGATAAAACCTGGTCAGTTTCAATCATAAATATGTAAAACAGATAAGATTTGGTCAATTTTAATCATGCAGAAATATGTTAATATGTAATGCAGAAAACATTAGGATGTAAGATTTCAGAGGAGATTATGTGGCTAAAGATCCGGCTGAGAGCATGTTTACTGTTAAGTGTTCAGGAGAGAGACTGTTCAAGTCATCTAGACTGTACGACACTCACACTAAGGCCAACCTGGTGTTGAGGGTGTCGCTGAAGTGATGTAAAGAGGCTGTGTTTCAGCTGCTTTTTGATGGAAAGATGACACATTGAGCAACAAATGCTCAGCTTACAATGCCATGCAGTTATCGTTGTGCTGAAGTTTTTACTGGGAAGTCTTTAAATGTATGCAAAGGCTGTCTGTTTTTACATCTTGAAGATTTACAGTGTGATGTATTCCGCCAAATTTACATGCTGGCTTCAAAGTTAAGATAAATCTCGCAACTAATTTTAAATTTGTGATTTTCTTGTCAAAGTTTCAACTTCTTTTTGCTTTTAATTTACGAGTTGTTTTAATTACGATGAAAGAAGCGGGATGTTAAAGAAGCAATGCAACAACTGTAGACGTCTCAACACATGGCTTCCGACTCGGTCATAATCATTATGTTCACTTTATCAGAGGTAGCTCACTTATGTATGTATTTGATCGTCAGTTGCTAACCAATGTTATAGGTGACCCATGTCTTCGAGATGTTTTCAGCTCTTTTATGTTAGATGATAGGAAAACACGAGGCAGGGAAAAAGGTGGAGTTGCTTCAGCATCAGAATGCTGGACCCAAAGCATCAAAGACTGTCGAAAATATAAGATTTACTATCAGCACACATGGTTGCGTTTTTTTCTCCCTTCATACTTATTCCCAATCGCAAAGTAGGAAAAAAATTAATACAACATACGGAAAATTAATCATCCGCCCTCTTAAGTTTTCATCATATTCATTTTCTGACAAACAATTCAAGCATTGATAGAGGAACTCTCTGGGAATAAAACAGCTCTGCGGAGAGAATTAATATCAAGACAGGGTGTATGGAGTGAGAAGATAAGCACCGACCACAAAGACCATATGCACACTCTCCATGTCGGCATGATGATTCCGACTCAACAGCTCTCTATGACTCATGGGGGAACAAATGAACCTCTTTCTAACTCATATCTCCACTGTGGAGCGTCTTGTGACTTCATGCACTAGAGGAACTTACCAAAGGGGTGCAAACTTGTTTGTTTGGGAAAATAGCTGCCTGTTATTTACGAAACAGTTTGCCATTCCTTGCGCAGGCGCCTGGTATCATGGTGATTTTAAGTGATTTGTTCGTATAATTTTCATAACTGTTTTGTATTTATACTCGGGGATATTGTTTTGGGAGATAATCAAATGTTAGAGGTGACAGACTATTCTGCCATTTTAATTGTGTGCCTCTCAAAACTGTTTTCCAGAGACCTTGCTACAGCATTAGACAATAATACGTGATGTGCAATGTATAGATAAAACTAATAACACATGGCTTATTACATCCTGGTTAATTTCAGTTGAAATGAAACTAAATATGTGTTTTATTGTGCCTACAACATAACTGCATTCTAATATGTGAACTTCTAAACCATTTTATTTTTCCATTTATCAAGTTGAGATATAAAACAATTTATTGTTACAATGATTTGATACGTACCACTGCAGCTGACCTAAACCTACTGAGTCCCTCAGATAGATGTCCTTAGTTTTCAGGCAGATACAATTCAATATACTGAGCAATGAAATTGCCTTAGCTTCTGATAATATCATTAGGCGTGTCCCTCTTAAAACAAAACAAAAAGCAGTTTTCTGTCCTAAAACAATGTAGCACTATCTTAGCCAAGTACTCTCTACTTATCGGGATGCCCACATTGCAGTCGTAGTGAAAGTAAGAAGTTATGAAGGTGCACACATTGCACATGTTGTGTCGCTTGATGCCTCGACAACACACGATCGCTTCCACCTCTTTCAATAGCCTTCTTTGACGCTTTTTCCATATTTCTTTGCATCATTGTAGGAATTTGCCCTGAGTGGCAGCATTGTTTAGATTCAAACACCACTGAAATAAAGGGGAGACTACTGATAAGGGAAAGTGTCAAAGATATTTCGGCTGTTTAAAAAGCCATTATCAGAGCAGCATGTGTAAACAGCAAGGTCAATGTACTAGAATGTCTGTAACTTTTCCTAGCCATGATATCAGACTTCTCTTCCTTGCCTTACCCTAGCGCAGATAAATATGCTAATAAAGTAAAATAAATCTTACTCGGAATGTTATCGCATGTGACAGGGAGACAACAGAATGCCTACATGTTTATATTGTTCGCCTCTTAACTCATAATCACTCTTTTTCACAATTCCTTTCTTTTTTTGAGATTCCCTTAAATGATGAATGGCTGATACAAAGAAATCCAATGCCTGTATATTAAATACGGTTCACACTTGAGTTACTTCCCTTTGTTCATTCAAAATGGCTGCCCTTTGGTTCTGGCAATGTATAATATCCAAATCCCGTCTGAGTTGAGCAATTCTATACCAGAATCTATTTTCTCTTTAACGTTAAGGGCTCTTTAACATATTTTTTGTTTAAAACTTTTGAAACGTTTAGTTTTGAATTTATGTGTTCATCACAGAACCAGAATGATAGTCTCCTGTTCTTCCGATTTAGCTGTGGGGAATTTTGAGCTAATCAAGGGTTTTTGTAAGTCTATCTGTTGTAAACTGGTCTGGTATCAAAAGAAAACAGTTTTCTGTTTGACATTTTGATTGGATTTCATTTTTAGCATGAAATATCATGGTGGAACAATATAATGTTTATTTTACGTCAGACAAGTGGGATATATTCTTACTGACAAGTCCTGCTTTTCTTGTTGAACAATTCGTTATGGGAATTTGACAAAAACAACACTGTGTGCAAACATCATAGGAACAACTGCTCCTGTTTTCAACAGAAGCTGAGCCATATGTTTTAAAGCGTCATATTTTCACAGATCACATTTCCTCATATCCACACAAATGTTGAAACACTTACTTTTCACAAAATATGATATTATGAGTATATAACTAAAATACATACATTTATGGTTTCTTGAAAGGCTTTTGAGGAAACCGATATCAAAATGTGTTCCGTTGGTTCAGTCTTACTGCAAGTGGGAATTATGTGGCTATAAAAATGCCCCTTTTTTACAGCATTTTACATGCTAAACTGTTATTTGATACGAAAACTTTCTGGATGTTTGTGCCCCTTATGTATTGTAACAGAACACTGCTCTAGAATATGTCTTGTTCTGAGCAATGGGGCATCCAAAAACCTTTAAAGATGATGAGGAAAGATTGTTTTTTTGTGGTGATAACATCGAGCATGTGTTTTCTTCCCTTAAAAACTTTACCACTGACAAGGGATGACTTTGTAAAACTGATCAGATAAGGGCTGGTGATTGCCATACTTTGTCAGGCATCACCAAAAAACTTCCACTTTTCAATTTGTATTGTTTTATTGTTTTCAGTTTTGTTTTTTGACATCGTCATGATGATCAGATTAAGTACTGTCAATTTTATGTTTCATCAAGCTGAGATAGTGTTTGGTTTGATTGGCATCTGACATGTAAGACTTTCAAGAGGCATAATCAGGAAGAATCTCCATTTTTGGTCTCTTTGGTAGGCTTTTATCAGGATGCTTGTATATACAAATTAATCTCACATAGGATATTTCTACTGAAATTTGAGCCCATGTTGTATATTTTTAAAACCATGATCTCAAATTTAGCTGCTTGAAAGGAATTTTAATTGGAAGTTGGAGTTGAGACTATAATATGACAGCACGATAATGCAATAACGTGATAATGCATAAGCGTTCATTTTGTGCAAGATGGTACCTACAAAAAGTATCAAATCAGGGTTTAAGATAATGTTTACAATAAAACAAAGCACACTTAAGCCATATGGGATTGACAAGAGAAAGAAACAAGTCATACACGAGTGGTAAATGTTTGGAAAGTAAAATAGTGTACAAATGTTTAGATCAGATTTTCTGCACATGGTCTTGAGCTGAACGATCGTGGGTGACATACGGCAACCATCTGGCGAAAACAGGAGACATTCTGTAGTGAGAGATACCTTCTTAAAAAAGCATCTCCTCTCTAAGCTTGGCTCTGCAGCCCCCACCGTGGGCTCCCCATCTGCAAGTCATTGAGAAATAATATCAGGAGGAATTCTGTTGCCTAAACTTTGTTTCCTGCTGAATAAGCCACACACTGCTTTGTGATCTTTGTCTCTAATGTAACCCCTGTCGTGCAATTATTCAGAAAGGGGCAATTTTGTTTTAGAAGGGAAGAAAGTCTTGTTTTTTGTCCAGGAATTTCGGACGACTTCCTTTTCAACTGACAAAGGGTTTTTGTGAAACGTGAAGAATTCCTGAGAGTTGAAGTCAAGAAACTGTCCCTGTGTCAAGTTTTATTTCCACATCCATTTCAGCCATGTCTTTGATTCTGTTTCAAAATTTTTATGACACTTATTGAAGGGCAGTGATTCCTGTACTTTCCTTGTATTCTGTGCGTGTATGTTCATTCAACAGGTGCACTTGTATCAGCTGGAGGAAGGATTTTGAATCAAGGAAATGTATTTTTGGAATGGGAAGATAGAGTTATGGGGGCAATATTGGTAGGGCTAAATCTTCTTTCAGTTGATATTGAGTGTGGTGACATTCTTCTCTTAATGGTGTATGACATCAGAGGAAGAGATCTGTCCAGAGACAAAAGGCTTCATAGATTTATTGGAGGGCTGGGGGCTCCCTGTCAACTCTCTCAAGATCAATTCCCAACTTTAAAAGTATGGCACAGCAGGGAATGCGAGACCACTGAGACAGGGGTTTTCGCAGCTCTGCTAACCCATGAAGCAAGCATGATGCGACTTGATGCATTCGCTATTGTGTTTGATGGAACACATGGCTATCAACGCCACAACATTTCCTGCCTGCCCAGAGAATACATCAATCTAGCGAGGGGCTCACACAATCCCAATCTTGCTCCCATAATAAAGGGCGCCCAACAGTAACTGTTCTCAACTGATAATAGCAACAAAATGGAGTGAAATTCAATCCAGATGGAATCCCCACTAGAATAGCCTTCATTAGGTGTCAGTACATCTAAATATGGACACAAAAGGATGGAGAAACTTCATTATCAGTTTTCGCCAGCTAATGCCAACAGCCCCCGTGTCCTTATAACACAGAAATCTCAACGTTCAGGCAGACGCCACTAATCGACTCTTAATATTGGAATGGGTGATTGTCACTCCGGTTACATCATTGATGTCCCTCCATGGTGAAACATATCCCTGTAGGTGGAATGGACATCTTACAGTTTCCAAACTTGTTCAGTCAGAAAAAAATATATTATTTGGAAATATTTTTCTCTCCATAGTCGAAAATGTCCTTGTGGCTGAGTGATAAGCAAATTGTTAAATCTGAAAAAACTGGATAGGATTTTTTAGTTTATTTTGTCTCTACAAGTATCGTCGATGCCCTCCATTTTGAACATGTGGCTCTGGCAAGGGGAATGGGTAAGAAATGGGAATACTTGTTAAATCCAGAACTAAATCAATGATTCTTTGATTATTTTGTTTCAGCATTTAATATTGTTACAAGCTGAATGGCACATTAGTAATGATCTGCTGAAGATACAATGTGGTATTGTTCTTGGGTAATGCGGAATAATTGGAGGAAGGGGATCTGAATGGTTTCAAATTGGTAACTTTTGTTGCATGGACGTGTGAGTCATCAGGACTGATTGTTTGAGGGTTGAGCATAGGGGGTGAAGAATGGAAGAATTAGACAGGCTGAGTTCAATTGTCTGCGGAAACATGCTCAGATTAGCAGAACTCATCCCACCTGTTTAAGAATACCATCGGTGCCACAAATGGTAATTGCAGTATTGGCTAACTGCAATGTCCAATATTCCTATGGAATTTCTAATTACTGCAGTCGGTCATGGCTTCGTTAAGCTTAATTAAGAGAAGAATGTGAAGCAGGCTATTATTCAATATCTGTCCTGTCACTGCCTGAGTGGACACTAATAGAGCTCCTGGTTACTCACCAAGCTGTGGTGGGTATTAGTCATGGCGAGCAAGCTTCAGATTACTTTGATGGCCAAATTATATTTTCTGTCTCTAGTTTGTTTCAAATTTAGTAGAATATTAATTGTCATCAGATTACTTGCTACTTGACTGCTCATGCAGTTATTTTAGTCCTAATATTCAAGAGATAGGTCTTCAAGCAATAACTACCACTGTGTCATATCGGCAACACTTACACCAACAAATCTGAGACATTTATAAAAAACAAAACTTTAAATCTTTCCTGGCTGGCGACACTGTTTCCTTTCTTTTGTTGCAAAAAAGTAAGCTTATTGTTTAAAGAAAAGAGGTTTCCGGATTCTGCTCCCCCTCCCATTTGGGGTGAATAATTAGGGATAGCAGTTGTTTGAGGAAATCAGTTGGCTGTCAAACGTAACCAAATACTAGCTGCCACGACTGACACTAATTAGCAGGATGCTACGCTATTGTTTCCCCACAGCATCTCCTAGCCTATAGGGTACCTACTCCACCACTGTTAACACAATAATAACAAGTTGGTTTTATATAAACTAAAGCTATATTCTCATGTTAATGCTTGTTTCCCCACAACATCTCCTAGCCTATAGGGTACCTACTCCACCACTGTTAACACCATAATAACCAGTT